>JAJMZS010003412.1:0-18574 GCA_023807205.1 Isotricha prostoma | reverse complement strand
GGACAATATGTAGGTTATGAACAATATGTTGCTTGTGAAACTGGATATATGACTTTACATGTTGATACTGATGATGTACCTTATGGTCAATGTAGAAGTATTCAAACTGATGGTGTTTGTGATTCTGATGGTAAATGTATTGCTGATGGTGAAGGAAATACAGTTGATTGTATGTATGATGTCACTGGAGAATTATTTTGTCCTGTTGTAGGTATGACTGATAGAATTAAAAATTATACTAAAATATTTTAATCATGCTATTGCTACTGCTGGTATTGATTTTGATATTGTTTGGGGTAAAGAAACTACTGATAAAGAAGAAGTTAGAATGGCATATTTATATTTAAAATATTATCATTGGTTTAGAAATGCTGATGAGTGTCAAATTAGTTATATGAAATATATAAATAATTCTAATTTTGGTAAAATCAATTTTTATGTTATTATTGGAATTGCTATGATATTAATTTTTTAAGTTTAATCGATCCTTTTTTTTATTATAATTGGGTTTAATTAACTTGATATATATATATAACATATATAAATATATTGATAAATTAATAAAATAATGATTAATAATATTCCATTGAAATAATTATTAATATTTTTAACATCTTTCTTTTAATTTATTACCATAAATTTGTGCAATATAAAATAAATAAATTAAACAAAATAAAGGACCAAAAATTAAAGCACATCCAAATATAATTTTCAATTTTTTTAACAAACTCTGAGTAACATATTGAATATCAATATTATCTTTAAGTAAATAAACAGATAAACAAACACCAATAATAAATCCACCTAAATGAGCAGAATTATCAACTTTATTTCCATCACCAGAGATATTAGTTCCAAATAAATTAATAAGAGTCATAATACCAAAATAAAGAAAATGTTTTTTTTGTGCATTATTCATTTTATGATAACTGAAAAAATAATCAACAAGTAAAATACCAGAAAAACCCATAATTGCACCAGACGCACCAACACTAATAGATTGTCTATTAATACAAGCACTAAACATTGAAGCAAAAATTCCACTTGAAATATATAATATTATAATTTTTATTAATCCTATTTTTTTTTCGAGATAATAACCAATAAAAAATATTGATAATGAATTCATTAAAATATGAATAATTGATGCATGAAGAAACATTGAAGTAAATAAACGATAAAATTGATAATATTTAACTATTGAAAATGTGTCTTTTGCACCGAAATTATATAATGTACAATGCCAACTTATATTTTTTTTTATTATGTAAAAATAAAGTAATTGGAAAATATAAATTATTGTATTTATTATTAGAATAAATGAACAAAATGTTTTTAGTGAATAATTTGTACTTGTTATTATTCTTATTGGACTTGATGAGGAATTTGAATTATTTATATTTGAATTATTTGGTGAATCTGAAACATTTGTTGGTTTATATATGTTTATAATTGGATTTGAATTTGGGTCTCTTGTTGGATCATTACTAAATGTGTTTATATTCATTTATTTTATTTTTTTATAATTTTAAAAAAAAGTTTTTTTTCTTTTTTTTTATTATTTTATTATTAAGTAATTTTTATTTAAATGAATAAAAAAAATGATGATAGTAATGAGGAAAAATTTTCAATTAAAAATATATTAATGGAAGGAAATAATGATGATTTAAAATGTTTAATAGGAAGATATATAATTTATATATTATGTTTATATTTTATTGGGATGTTTTTTTATTATGTTTTTACAGAAGATACAATTAAAATAAAAAAAACTAAATAAAAAAAATATTTTTTTACAAATTATTATTTTAATTATTATATATTAGAATTTATAAAATATTCCTCAGTATTTTTAAAGTTTTGATTTTCAGTAAGAATATTTGTACTTAAAGTATCATTTTTAAAATATTCTTCATCATATTTTAAAAAATTTAAATCAAAAATCTTATTTATTTCATATAAATCATGATTTTCTTTTTTTATACTCTGATTATTTTTAATTAAACCTTTATAATAAATATTATAATAATCATTTTTTTTTAAATATTCAATAATTTCCTCATTTTTAATATTTTTTTTTATTCTTTTTAAGCAAGTATTTTCATTATTTTCAAATGATAATTTTTTCTTAATTTCTTCATAACTAATTAAATTAATAGGATAATCTGAACTAAATAAATATTTATTTCTTTGAGGATTTGATTTAATATAAAATTTATTTTCATTTAATTCTCTTATATTGGTTAATAATTGAAATGGAAATTCTATTTTATCATTTGTATTAATTCTATGAATATTATTTTTATTTAAATCAATATATTTCTCTATTAATGAAAAATTTGCCACTAAAGAAAATAATTTTTCTCTTTTTTTTTGAATTATATCTTCTAATTTTAATATTTTATTTTCTAAATTTTCTCCTTTATGTTGCTCTAAATCAAAATTAATTTGATTATTTTTTTTTTCGAACTTATAATTATTAAGAATATATTTTTTATTTTTAGTTTTTTTTAAAATTTTACTTGCAACCATAACATTAATTGCATCATAAACTCTTCTTTGAATATTCTTAAAAGATTTTGTTTGATTATTTTCTTGATTAGGAAGTGATTTAACAATATTACATGTGATTTTTTGGCTAGTTAATTCATTAAAATTATTTTGATTTTTCAATATATATTCAAATACAATTTTTGTAATATTTATTAAACTATATTCATTTAAATTTGATTTTGAGTAATTATTTATAATATCATTTAATCTATTATTATTATTTAATTCAGAATTTTCTTCTTCTTTTTGAATTAATAATTTCCTTTTTTTTGATAATAAAAATTTATCTTTATGTGTTTTAATTTTTCTTATTTTAAAAATTGGATTTTTTCCTTTTTTATTAAAAAAAATTTTCATTTGTGAAATTAATATTTTCTCATCTTTTAATAATGATAAATATATATGATAAGTTTTAGAAAATTGTATTTTTCTTGAATTATTTTTATTTATTATTATCTGTTTTTCTCTTTTTGATTTATATATGAACATTAAATTTAATTCTAGTTTCTTTTTTAGATTTATTTTTGAGAATAATTCAAAAAAATTTTCCAAATTTTTTACTATTATAAATATACTATCTTCATATTCTGTCAATGAAATTTTTAAAATCTCTATTTTTTCATCTTTAAATAAAACATCTTTTATAGAGTTGTTTTCATTTGTTAATATGGATAATAATTTCTTAATATTTACCATAAATTTTGAAATTAGTAAATTCTTTTTTGCAGTACTAATAAAAATATTTGAAATTTGTTTATTTTCCAATTCCATGATAAAGAAAAATTAATTTAAAACAAATTTTTTTATCTTTCATTAAAAGGATAAAAATTAGAATATTTTTAATATTATCTATATAAAATTTGAAAAATATACTAAAAAATTCACAATTGAAATTGTAAAATTAAAAATAAAAATAAAATAAAAATTAAAATTTAAAAAAAAAGAATTGAAAATGTCATATAAGTTTCAAAATATTCAAAATTTAAGAGATAATTCTTATTTATCAAAAATTGAAAATTTAAATATTCAACAAGATAAAGAAATACAACAATTACAACAAATTGTGAATGACCAAAAAAATCAAATTGATAATTTATCATTTGAATTAAGTCAAAAAATTCAAGCTTTTGATGAATTAAATGCAAATTATACAAATGTAAATATGGAATATACAAAATTAAGGCAAGAAAATTCAACTTTTATTGATAATGTATCAACTTATGAAAATGAATTAAATAATACTAAAATTGAATTAGAAGAATCTAAAAAAGAAATTGAAAGATTAAATAAAGTAATTTGTGTTATTGAAATTGATTTAAATTCTTCTGAAGAATGTTTAAAAGAAAAAGTAGATAAAATAGAACAATTAACAAAAGAATTAACAACATTACAAAATGAAACATTAAATTTAAATTTAAAGAATAAAAAATTAACTGAAGATAATAAAAATAATAAAAGTATAATTGAACAATATGAAATAGAAAGAAAAAGTTTATTATCAAAATATAGTATAAAAGATGAAGAAATAAGGAATTCTAATAAAATAAAAAATGATGAATATGAAAGAAAATATAATGAAAAATTATCAGAATTAAAAAATCAAATATCAAATTTACAACAATTACTTAATACAGAAAAAGAAAAAAATGAAAAAACAAAACAACAATATTCACAAGCTTATAAAGAAATGCAAGATAATTTAAAAATTGTTTCTATTGAATGGGAAAAAAAATTAAAAAAAACTCAAAATGATTATGAGAATATAATACAAAATTTAGAAAATAAAAATTCAAATGAAATAAATGTTATAATTCAACAAAATGAAAATGAAATGTTAAAATTACAAAATGAATGTGATGAATATAAAAAAATTGCTGATAAATACAAAAATTTAGATAAAGATTATATTAAAATAAGTGAACATGAAGATATTATAAATGAAAAAATAAAAGAACTTAAAAATGTTTATAATAAAGAAATGAATTCTAAAAGTGAAAATATGAGTAATGAATATGCAAAAAAATTAAAATATTTATCAGAAGAAAAAAGAAAAGAATATGAAAATTCAAATAAAACATTACAAGAAAATCTTGAAAAAATGGAAGAAGAATTTAATCAATTAAAATTAGATTATAATGAATTAAATATAAATTTTTCTAAAATGAGAAATGAAAAAGAAACATTAAAAGTTAATTATGAAGAAAAAGAATTATCAATTAAAACATTGAATTTAAAAATTAGTCAATTTGAAGCAAAAAATCAAATATTAGAAACAAATATTAAAGAATTATCAAATGAAAAAGAAAAATTATTAAATGATATAAAACAATATAAAATTAATTTAATAGAATTATCAGATTTAAAATCAAAACTTGAAAAAAGTGAAAATGATAATAATAAATTAAAAAAGCAAATATCAAATTTAAAAGAAATAAATGAAAAAAATGAAACAAAACAAATAATATCAAATGAAAAATTAGAACAAATAACAAATAAAAATATAAAATATGAAAATGAAATTGTAAAATTAAAAAGACAAAATGAAAATTTAAAATCAAATATTTGTAATATGCAAACTGAAAATATAGCAAGAAATGATTTAATATTAAAATTATTTAAAACAAAAGTAAATTTATTAAGAAATCAAATAATTAATATAAAAGAACAAACACAAAGAGAATTATTAAATAATAAAAAAGAAAATGAAAAAAATTTTGAATTATTTATCCAAAAATTTAATTTATATATTAAAGAATTAAATTTAAATTCTCCTTCTTTAAAAAATTAAATAAATATATAAATAATAATAATATAAATAAATAAAAATAAATATTTATATTTTATCATCATTATCATCAACAATTTTTACAGTTTTTTTTCTAGGAGGTAAATTAGATTTTACCTCTAATTCTTCACCATTTTTCGAATTAACTTTTGGTTCAAATTCTTTTTCTTCTTCAATTTCTTCTTCTTCTTCAATTTCTTCTTCTTCATTTTTAATTTCAATTTCTTCTTCTAATTTTTTTTTTCTTTCTTCTTTTGATTTATTCATATTTTTAAAAGCTCTATTTTTAAATATAGCATAAATTAATGAAATAATAAAAGAAACAATAAGAATAAAAATTGCACCTATAATAAAAGAAAATAAAGCATTAATTGATATTTTTTTATATCTATAAAAAAATGCAGTTAAATAAATAAAACTAATTAAACAAATTCCAAATTGAAGAATAAAATAAATAATAATTTTAGTATAATAAATACACATAAAATCACCTACAATTTTAATTCCTTGTAATTTATGATAAGGAGTATCAGCAAGAACATCATTTAAAATAGGATTATAAATAATTAATTTTTTAATGAAATAACATATTATTTTTGAGACTAAAACTCCAATTATTCCATTTAATATTATTTTTATAAAATCTAAACTTTTACCTTTTTTATATTGAGAATAAATTGTAGAATCTCCATAAAGTAAACATGTTATAAATAAATCAAATAATAATGAACAAAGGAAAAATGAAATTTCTAAACAATAACTCATTTGTTTTTCATGATAATATATTATATTAATAACTTCTATTTGTTGGAATAATTTTCTTTTAAAAAAATAACAAAATTTCCCATAATCTAATTCATCTGTTTGATAAACTTCAAAATCTTTTTCTTTATAATTTATATGAACTTCTTCTTTTTTTTCTTCCTCATTTTTTTCTTCTTCTTCTTCTTTTTTTTCTTCATTTTCATTTTGATTTTCACCATTATTATTTTCATTATTTTCTTTATTTTCATTATTTTCTTTATTTTCTTCATTATTAGTAACTTTATCATCTTTTTTTTCATTATCATTAATAATATTACTTTCATTTATATCTGATTTTTTTGGATTAGAAGGAATATATCTATAAATTAAACTTTTAGTATAATGAATTTCACAACAACAAAAAATAATTGAAAGAACAATAAGTACTAAAATTATTAAAAAAGATAATAAAAATCCAATATTAAATTCAAAAGTAAAACATTTAAAAATTTGAAAATTTACAATTTTTTGAATTGATGAAGAATCATAAATAGGTTTACTAAAATTATTATAATTACATATACACTCAATTTGATAACCACCATCATTCATTATAGAATTATAAACACAATTATTAGTATGATTACTACATAAATCATCATGTTTATAAAATTCATTTATTTTTGCTTTTAAATTCATATCAACATCATTATACAATTTATTATTACAAAAATCTTGATAAAAAGGATCTCTAATATTTAAAATATCAATTCCATTATTTAAAAATTCTTGAACTTTTTCAATATCTAATTCTTTAATATAAGTTTGAGAAATAGGAACTCTAATTTTAACTTGATATTCTTTTTCTTTAATATCAATAAATTGAGTAATAGGATAAGGATAAGTAAGATAAAAAGAAATAGTATTAGTATATCCTTCAATAATTTCTTGTTTAACTATAACATTAAAAGAATCAATTAAAAAATCTTCCAAAATTAACTCTTTACATAATTCAAAATCAAAATAAACAAGATTACTTGATTTTTTTCCTGGAGATTCATATTTAAAAGAATAAAAAATAATTTTATTATAAGTATAACTATTATGACTATTAAAAAATCTAATTTCCTTATTCATTAATTCAATCATTTTATCAGGAAAATCATTTGATTTTACATTAAAACACTTATATAATATTTGTTCATTTGTACAACTTTCTCCTGAAGTTGAACATAAACCAGTTGATGATACTTTTTCACCAGTACCACATTTTATTCCATTTAAACATCCAGTAGTTGTATATAAAACATTATTTACACAATCACATGTATCGTATATTGATAAAGTCAGAGGGGATTGACAAGTTATACAATTATTATATTTTTCTCCATAACAAGTACTACATGTAGCATAACAGGTTTGAAGATTTCTGTTTTTTTGATTTATATTTTTTAATCTAGTTATTTTTATTAGGAGAATTGTGGTTATCAGGAATTTTTTTATTGGATTTTTCATATATTTTTTTGAATTTTTTTTTAATTTTTTTATATTTATTTTTTTTAATTATTATTAAGGGTTTTTAAATGAAAATTAAATCAAGGGATTTTTCTAATAAGCTTGAAATTATTAATGATTCTTTAATAAATAAATTATATTCAAATGATAAAAAATATCATAAAAATATATATTGTAATGATGATTATTTTAATAAAAGATTATTTACTCATGAAAATTCTTCAGACATTAATTTCATTTATAAAAATCCAAATGATAATTATGATAAACCTAAATATATTATAAATGAAGTTTGTCAAAGAAAAAGTAATATTTATAATTCATCAAATCTAAATCTATTATTACCAATTTATAATAGATCAAAGACAAATAATAATAAGGGAGAAAAGAATAAAATAAGTTCTTATAAAAATTATTCCAATTTAATTACTAAAGAAAGACATAAGTCTAATAATTATTTACCAATTATTTCATCTAATTCAAATATATCTAAAAATTTAGTTGATATAACAACACCTAATAAAAATATTGAAAATGATTTTAAAAACAATTTTAATTCATTAAAAAAATCATTAAACAAAATTGTTGATTTGAAAAAAAAAAATAATAATAATATTAATAATAATAGTAATAATTATAATAATATTAATCAAAAAAATAATGATAAATTTAATACTTTAAATCAAAGAAATAATAATGATTTGTTAAATATAAAAAAAAATATTATAAATAATAAAATTTTTCCATCAAATATTATAAATAATAAAAAACCTGTAATAATAAGAAATAATACATTTGAAGATAAATTAAATTCTGATAGTGATATAAGTTTTATTGAAGAAATTACTGATTTATTAAAAAATGTTGATGAAAAAAAAAAAAATATTATTGATAAAAATATTTTAAATGAAAATATATCAAATAATTTAGAAAAATCAAAAGAAATAAAACCAGATTTATATCAAATTAAAAATCTTTCATCTGAATCAAGACCTTTTACTAGTTATGGTAATGTTGATGTAAGAAAAAATAATTTAAAAAAAAAAAATGAAATTTTAAAATAATAATAATTTATATCATTAAAAACTAAAAATTAAAATTAGGTATATTCCTTCATTATAGAATTATTGTAACAAAAAATTTTATAATTTGAGTTTTTTATATTTTAAATCTATATTATATATAATTTAAAATAATATATCTAATTTTTTATTTAAAATATATATAATATTATATATATTTAAACAAACAAATAAATATATCTATTTATAATAAAATTAATTCTGTTTCCATGTTGAAATTAAATCTTGATTAAAATAATATCCATTATCTCTAGAATTTTTATCATTATTATTAATAGGATTTTTATTAATTTTCTTATTAGAATTCAATTTAATAATATTTTTGTATCTTTCCTCGATATTATTATTCATTTCAGTTTTAATATGATTAATAAGTTCTTTATTTATATTATTTAATAATCTATTTCTAGCCAATGAAAAATTATTCATACTCAATCTAATTTCTTCAGGTGTTAATAAATAAAGTGAATTAACATAATTTTTTCCATTATTTTGTTTTTGTACTTTAAATTTATATTTATCCATTTGACCAATTGAATTATGTTCTTCACCAATTTTTGGTAAATTTTTTTCATTTTCTTTAAAATTTCCAATAATATTATTTTTAATATTAGAAATTTCATTTTTATTAATCATTAAATTATCATTTAAATCATTTTTGTTCACAATATTTTTTACATTTACATTAAAATTAAAATTCACATTTTTTACATTTTCGTCAATTGAATGATTTTTTGATTTATTATAATTATTATTAATATTAGTTAATTCATTTAAAGCTTGAAAAATAATAGTAAATACTTTGTTATATGCTTTTATTCTTTTATTTGACTCTTTTAAAATACTATTTTGATTTTCATCACTCTCATAAAAATTTTCATTTTTAATATTTTTATTTTTTTCACTTTTTAAACTTAAAGTATTATCAAATATATTTTTTATATAATTTTTATAAAAAGTATCATTTTTATTTCCTTTATTTAATAAATAATTATTAAATTGTTCAGTTTCAAGTAATTGATTCATATTATTTATAACTCTAAGAATATTATTTTCTTGAAAATCATTTTTTGTTTCTTCATTAAAAGAATTTAATCCTAATTTTTTTTGATTATAACTCATACTTTGATTTACATAGTTTAATTTTGTATCTGAACTTCCTTTATAATTTTTAGATGGATTATAATATGAATTATTTTCTATTTTTTTTGATTCTGTTGATGATAATTTCTTTTTTATGAATGAAGATCTAAATGTTGGATTTAATGATTTTTTATTAATTGCATTATTTTCATAATTAATTAATGAAATCCTTGTTTTAACATTTGTATTATTTGAAATTTCTTTTTTCTTTTCTAATTTTATTTTACTTTGTTTAGTTAATTTTTGTTCAAATAATTTCTTATTTGATGTTAAATTAGGAGAACAAATTATTTTTTTATCATTCATTTTTTTATAATCTTTATTTATTATAATATTTTATATTTACTATTAATATAAAAATTTTTATTTATATAATTTTTAATTATTTTCATTAAATTAGAAAATAAAATGATGTAAAACACAATATTTTAGATTTATTTTTTGTATTTATTTATTTTTTATTTAATTTTAATTTTATAATTTTAAACATTGTAAACTTTTGTTTTAGCAATCTTTTTTTTTAAAAATAAAAAAAATGTCTTTTTACAGGTTCATTAAAAATAATTATAAATTAATTTAAAAATTTAAATACAATAAAATGTACTTTTTCTATTTTTTCAATTAATATTTAAACTGAATAATGATTGAGTAATTTCAGAATGAGATGTAATACTTCTATAATTAGTTTCAGCCGAACTTTCATTATCATGAATTTCATTCCAAATATCTTTTTTATTGTTATTATTTTTTTTTATTTCAAAAAAATATTCTTCTTTATATATTTGTTCTATATCTTCATTTGTTAATGACAAATAATTAATATTTTTGACGGAATTATTACTTTGATAAATATAATAAATAATATTTTTCTCTTCATCAAATTCAAAATAAATTATATCTAAATCTATTTTTTTAACAAATAATATTTTATTTAAATTTTCTCCTTTATATATTATAAATCCTTTTTCATAATATGAATAAGTTAATATATTTCCATTATTCAAAATATAAAAACTTTTACAAATATTTTCTAAATGTTTGCATACTCTAATGCCATTAATAGTATTACAATGAAGATTATATTTTTCCATATCATAAGTAATAATATATGTAAAATAATTAAATCTATTTATTTTTTGGTCAATAATTAAATAATTAAAATAATGATTAAAAGAATTTAAATAAATAATTGATACTAATTCAAAATTAGATAAATTCCTTATACTAACTGAACAATCTTCACTATTATCAACTAAAATAATTTTATTATCTCTATCATTTGAAATAGATAAAACTGGTTCATTTGAAACATTTGATTTTTTAATAAATTTCAAATTAATTTCTTTATCTTTTATTTCAATTAACCAATGAAAAATAAATCCATCAATATGTCCTGTTATTATTTCATTATTTGAAATTGAAATTATTGAACAAGGAAATGAAGGTAATATTATTGAATATTCATCAGTGAAGTTAGAATAAAATATTATTGAATTATTTCTATGATTAGAAAATATAATAATTGATTTTTGTTTATCATATTGTAAAAATGTAAAAGTTGTTGATAAATTATTTATAAACTTTTCATTATTTTCATTTTTATAATAATTAAAAGTTATTTCTCGTAAATTTTTAATAATAAAATTATTAGATTCATTTATTTCAGAATTTGAATTATCATTTTGATTAATATCATATATTGCTAAAATTATTCCTTTATTTGATACTTTTGATAAAATATATAATTTTTGAAAATATTTATTATAACGAAAAAAAATTATTGGATTTTTATTTATATTTTTTATAATTGAATCATTTTCTTCTAATAATATATTTTTTTTTCTTATATTTATTCTTTTTGATTTAGGTGATATCATTGGATTGTAATTATAATTATTTTTTATTTTTACCTTTTCATCAAATAATTTAACTGGAGTTTGTCCAAAATTTAATATAAAGCTAGTTTTATTTTTAATTTTAGAACAAATTTGTTCAATGCTTAATTTATTCTTTTTATATTTTTCAATTTTTTTTTCAAAATTTATTAATTCTTCATATGAATTTTTATTAAATAAATTACAATCTTCTTTCTTTTTATTTAATTGATTAACTCCAAAAATATTATCAATCCATAAATTAATAACTTTATTAACATCAGAACTTTCTAATAATTTTCTATATCTTATCATAAACTCAAATGGATTTTTAATAATAATTCCAGTACCTTTAAAATAATTATCAAAAGTAATATTATTTATATAAATATTATCAATTCTCATTCCATAATTATTATAATTTAAATTTAAATAACTTTCTCCTAAATAAAAAAATTCAGGAATTAATTCTCTATTATCATTATATTGAATTAAAATTTGTAAAATTTCATAAATACAATAAAACGCTCTATTTGGATTATCATATTGTCCATTTTGTAATTTAATAATATTTTCATTATAAGGTGAAATTCTTGATAAATAAAAATTAATAAATGAAGACGCACTATAATGTGTATTAAAATGATTAATATATTTTTTTTTATTATCAATACTTTTTTCTAGTCCTTCAAATCTTGATATTATTTCTTTTCTTTTATAATCACTTTGAGCACTTAATGGATATTTAAAATCTCTTAATTTAACAGAAGAATCATTATAATCTATTATTGATAACCATGGAAAAATATAATATTGATTTAAATCATTTAAAGAACGTGAAGAATAAAAATTTATTTTTAATAAATAATCAAATGTTGATATTTCATTATCTAAATATTTTTTTGAAAATTGTTGATTATGAAAATATTCTTTTATATTTTGTATTATATTAACTTTTTTATCTTTTAAAAATAAAATGAATATTTCAATATTTTTTGGAGTTAATAAATTAAAAAAATAAGTTTTGCCATTATTTAATATAATTTCAAAAGCTTGATATCTATATAAATATCTTTTAATATAAATATTTTCAATTTGTTCAAATCTAAAATATAAAATTTTTTCTTTTAATTTATTAATATCATTTTCATAAGAAGAAAAAACTTTATTAAGTGAATTATCAGGATTACTATTTCTACTTTGTCTTTCATCTTCTTTTTGACTTGCTAAAGATTTGTAAATAAAATAATTTTCAGTTAAAAAAATTGTCCCTTGAGAAATTGATTCAATTGTAATTAATTCTGAATCAAATGTTTTTGAATTTAAATTATCATAATTTATTTCAGTTCTATTTTTAAAAAGTGATAAATTATTTGTTTGTTCATTTATTTCAAAATTTTTTTCTGTTTGACTATGTGATATTTTAAAATAATTTTTAGTAAAAAATTTAAAATCAGGTTTTAAAAAAATTCTTATACCATTTTCAAACGGAAAAAAATTTTTGATTTTTGATGGAAAATTTAAATAACAATCTGGATCAATATTATTAACTTGTTTATAATAAAATTTTTTTAAATAATTTTTTCTTAATTCTAAAAAACATTCATTATGAAATAAATATTTTTTAAAATATTCTGCAAAAATATTTTTACAAAATACTTTTCTTACATTAAAATTATGAAATGAATTAAAAATATTTTCTTTAAAATTAAAATAAGATTTACATATAATTTCACTTTCAAATTTATGAATATATTCATCAATTTCTTCTTCTTGAAAAATATTATTATCAGAAATATTATTTTCATTTAAATCTAAAGAATTAATAGGTGATCTAGGAGCATTAAAACTTTTATAAAATGTTTTATTATATTCTTTTAAATTTGCTAAAGTATTTGACATTTCACATTTAATTATATTATCCTTCTCATTAATAATTTCACCTTTTTTCCCATATGAATATTTAAAATATTTTATATAATCATATTTATCAGATCTTATTTTTTTTTTAATATATTCTTCTGAATTTTTTGGTTTTTTTGGATTTTTATTTTTTTCATAAACAAAATAAAGAAATACTTTATTATATAATTGTTCGTTTTTATCTTTGAGATTTATTAATGAAAGTTTTTCTTTTAATTTTTTATTTGATAATAAAGTTAAAACTTCTTTTTTTAATATATCTTTAATTTGTTCATAAACTGGTTTTATTAGATTATCTTGTTTTTTTGAATTTAGAGAATAAAGTGTGAATTTAATATAATAATGTAAAGTTAATAATTTTTTAGTTTCTTTTTTTTTATTTTCATTTTTGGAAAAAAATGTTGCAAAAAATCCTTTTTTATCATCTTGTTCAATATTATTTTTATCAAAATCAAAAAAGTATGATTGTTTATTAAGAGGATGTTTTAAAATATTATTTTTAAAAAAATCAAGATAATTCACTTTTCCTGTTAATAGATATAATTCAATAAAAATTTCAGAAATTATTTCCATCAAATATTTAAAATTATTTTCTCCTATATCATAAATTTTTAAACTATATAAAATAGGATCATTTGAAAATAAAAAACTATTTAAAGTAAAATTTTGAATTAATTGATAATTTATATTTTTCACATTATCAACATTTGATCTTTTAAATTTTGATAATAATTTATAGAATAAGATTACTAAATTAATTATATTTTTACTAATAATACTATCTTCTTTTTTTTCTTTTTTATTTGATATATTTGAATTTAAATCACTTGTTATTATTTTAAAAATTTCAGATACAATTTTTTTATTTTCTTCAGTACTTGATTGAAATTTAATATATAAAAAATATAATAATTCAAAGATAAAAGGATTTTCATCATAATATATTAAAATTTTACTAATACTTATTAATTCTTTATAAAACATTTTAGATATTTCCCCATTAAATATTTTATAATCACAATAATATTGAATTAATAAATTTTTATTTGTATGTAAAATTTCATTAAAAATTTCTTTTTTTGATTCATCTATTTTTGGTGAAGTAAAATCATTTAATATAGATATGTAAAATGAAAAAATAATTTGTCTCATATAAATTAAAGTTTTAGGATTATTTTCATTTAATTTAATAATTTCATCATTAGTAAAATTATGTATTAATTCTAATAAATATCTAAATTTTTCAATAAAATCATTAAGATTTATATTATTTTCATTTACTTTAAAAATTCCTTTTTCAATTAAAATTTGAAATTTATTGAATTTCATTGGTTGAAATAAAAGTGAAAAAAAAGAAAGAAATGATTTTTGTCCATTAATAAAAATTTGTTTAACTTCATCAAAATCTAATCTTTGAGGTTCAATTAAAATTTTAAAAAATTGTTCATCAAATTGTTCTAAATTTTGAATTAATTGAATAAAAATAGCTTTAATATTATCAATAATATCTAAATATTCATTATTTTGAATTATTATATTTTGAAGTGCTTTTAATCCTGATAAAATAAATCCTTTTAATTTATATTCTTCTGATTTATCTTCATAAAAAACTAAATTTATTTTTTTTTCTGATATTTTTCTTTCTGTTTTATTTTTTTCATCTTCAACTTTTTCTTGTTTTATTAATTCTTTTTCAAATTTTAATTTTGAAATATTTTTATATAATGACATTAAAATATTAGAAATGAATTTTAAATCTGAAAAAGTAATGTTTATATCTTTTAGTTTAATTATTATTTTTTTCATTAAATGATCTAATATATCATTTTTCTCTGCTTTATCTTGTTCATTTTTTATTTCAATATTTGTATAGTATATTATTTTAAATAAAAAATTATCAATTATTTTGTTATATTCATTTGAACATTCATTCATTTCTATTATTTTATTTAAAATACTATTTTTCACTAAATTTACTTCTGTAGATTCTATAAAATTATAGATTTTGATATAAATACTATTTAAATTTTTTTTTGTTTCATTATTATATAAATTTTTGTCTAATAAAAAAGAAATTATTTTTAAACTCAAAGATGAAATTAATTGATTATGATTATTATTTAATAATAATAAAAGAATATTAGCTAATTCTTCGATTATTAATGATTTATCACCTTTTGAAATTTTTATTATTTCACAAATTGAAGAAAAAAGAAAAATTAATTCATTACTTTCTGTATTCAATTCTTCATTAGATAAATCTATAAATGAATTATTTATTAAATTTTGATTTTTCAAAAGAAAACAATCTTCAAAATATAAAAAATTATATTTAACATTATTAATTACTAAAATTATAAATCGAATAAGATTTAAAATATTTTTATTTATTATATCATAATTTTTTTCAATTTTATCTGAATTTAAAATTTGAAAATAAAATTCACATTGTAATTGAAGATATTTTAATCCATTAAAATATAAAAAATTATAAATTGATTTAGATAAATTATGTTTACATTTAACATGTCCTTTTCTAATAATTTCTCTTTTATATAATCTAATACTTTTTATATCATAATAGTTTTCTTTATAGCTATTATCATTTTCTCCCTTTATTAAAAATGATTTTGGAGAAATGAATGCTTTCAAATATTCAAGTAATTTAAATTTATTTAATTTTTCAAAATCATTTAAATGACTTTTAATATCATTTCTAATATTATATTCATTATTTTCATTACATAATACAATATTTTCATAATCACCTTTAAATGATAATATAATATCAATTATTTCTTTTGGAAAATCACAATTAAATAAGAAAACAGTACCAATACTTCCATTAAAAATATTAATATTTTTACAAATATTTAATTCTGAATTATAATAATTAAAAGGATAATCAAAACTTGTTCCATATTGAGAAGTATAATCATATTCTTTTCCATTTATTACTATTAATATTTTATTTGGATTTCCCTTTGAAATAGTAATTATTAATAAATATGTTAGATTTTCTTTAATTATTAATTCATTTTCTTTTGGAAAGTTAAATTCTTTTTTTTTAGGTTGTGATATTGAAAAATATAAACTATGATTTTGTGTAAAAATTGAAAAATATGGATTTTCAGAACCTTCTTTTGATAATTCGAATAAGTTTATTCTTTCATTTGTTACTTTTGAAAAATTAAAAGAAATTATTATAGATATTGATTTTTCACTTCCAAATTCAACTATATTTTTTAAATTTAAAGATCCTAATTGTTTATCAAAAATAAATCTTGAATATAATTTATATTTATCCTTATAGAGTTCATTAAATTCTTTTTGAATTAATTGATTTAAAAAATTAATTTGAATGTCTAAAGAAAAAAGTGAATGATTTATATTCAAATCATTTTTTTTTAATATAGAAGATTTATTGCCTATTTTTTCAAAATGAAATAATGTTGATTGTATTAAATTTTCAAATAGAGTTTTATCATATTTTAAAAAATAGATATTTAATAAAATATTTATTATATTATTTGTATTTTGTTCATTCAATTCAATATTATTAATTATAAAAAATAGAATATTTGTAACTTTATGATTTTTAATTAAAATGCTTTCACTTTTTACAAATGAAAATATATCTTCTAAAATTTTATTAAAGATTGAATTATTTCCATTAATATTTTTTACTATATTTTCTAATATATAAAATGCATAAGCACTTTTCCCTAATTTAATTATAAATTTTAAAAATATTACTATATCATTTTCATTAAATATTTTTGAAAAAAATAATTGAATTAATTTTTTTTGTATTAATAAATATATATTTTTTTTATCATAAATTGATTTTGATATATTAAATTTAGATATATAATTTATTGAATTATTTTCCACAAAATAGAAATAAAAACCTAAAACTAATTTTTTAATAATAATATTTTTATCATCCATTGTAATATTATTGATAAATCCAGATGAAAATAATAAATTTTTTTTTTTCAAATCATGATTATCATTTGATAAATATTCATATAATTCAATATTTTGAAATAAATTTTCAACATTTATTATAAATAGAATTAAATCTTTATTATTAATTAATATTGGTTCATCAGATATTCCTTCTAATTGTCTGTTTAATTGTTGTAAAAATGATTCATTTTCCATTAGATAAAAATATTTATTTTAAAATAATTTAATAATATTAGCGAAGAAAAAAGTAAAAATTATAATTATATCATAATTAATTTAATGAAATTTAGTGAATAAAGTCTTATAAGAAGAGTTAAAAAAAAAAGAAAATTAATAATCAAGGTTATATATAGTAAATTAATGTAAAAATTAAATCAATTTAATAATGAATTTCTAAAAAATTATATAAATATATGAATCGTTTTATTTGAAAATATAATTTAAAATAAATTTAAAATTCATATTATATATATATATATATATATTAATAATTTCTTATTTTTAAATCATATATATATAATATTTATAATATTAAATAGGAGTAAATTTATTTACTTTTGTTTCCATTCGAAAGTATTTAGAGAAAGTACTTTATTAAAATCATATTTTCTAATAAATTATTATATTTTATTTAGATCTTCTTTTGATTTAAATATTTGTAAATATTTTTATTTTTATTTTTTTCAGGAATTATTTTTAAAAATTGTGTTATAACTTTAAAGATAAAATTTTCTTCTATTTTAATTGATGGAGATTCCTTCTTTATAATAATTTTTATTAATTAATAATTAACTAATTTAACAAAAAGTTTTTGATTAATTGAATCTTTATTGTTTATAATTTAAATCATTTAATCCTTTGTTTATTTCTTCATTATTTTCTTCAATATTTTATTTTCCAATGATGAATAAAATAATATTATATTAAAATAAATATTCAATATAAATATTCATTGTTAAATCTTTTAATTGAAAAATATAATT
>JAJMZS010003411.1:0-18602 GCA_023807205.1 Isotricha prostoma | reverse complement strand
TTAGAGAATGAAATATCTTTATTAAAAAATTCAATTAATAAATCATAATAATTTTCATTTTTACTATATGTTAAATATAATAAAGGAATTTGATTACATTTAGTACAATAATATTTTTTATAAGAAGTAATAATATTATTATTATATTTTTTATTAATAATTGAATTATTAAATTCTTCTATAACTGATATTATATTATTTTTTGAATTATTTTGTACTAATTGTATTTTTAATTGATCAATTGAATTTTTTAATAAAGATATTTCATTCTCTAAATTTAATTTATATTTATTATTTTCATCAATAATCTTTTTTAAATTATTATTTTCTTTTTTTAAACTTTCATTACTAAAAATAGAACTTATTTCTTCATTATTTTTAATTTCATAAAATTTTTTATTAATATCATCTATTTTATTTTCAAAAGATTTAATTTGATTATCTGAATTTGTTTTTGATTCTTCATAAGTATAAATTGAAGGAGGAGTATACATATTTGTTTTTTTTTTAAATATATAATTAATAAAATTAAAATAATTTACTGTTTTTAATTTAATTTTTTAAAAATTAATAATATGATTTAACCATAATTGATATATAAATTTAAGAAATGGATAATAAAATAAAGAAGGAATTAATATTATTGTCATTACAATGATTTTAAAATTATAAAAAATAAAGAAATAAATAAAATAAATAATAAAATTAAAACATGAAAAAAAACATTCATCATTATCATTATAATTTTTACAAAAATAATTATAAGCAATAAATTCAAAAGTAAAAATATAATAAAAAAGAATAAAAATAAATTTACCAAATATATTATTATTATTAATAAAATATTGTAATTCATTATATTGTTTATTATTATAAGAATGTTTTAAATTATTATTATTATTTTGATTAATTCTAAATTCTTTTTTTTTATTTTGATTAATTAAAAATTGATTAATATCATTTTTATTAAAAGGATTATTATCAGAATTAGGTTTATAAAATAATAAACCATTACATTTACCTTCTTTATAATGATTAATAGTATATTTTTGATTACATAACCAACACCATTGATATTTACATTCTGCACAAGTCATATGATTACATCCTTCATTTTTTTCAGTCCACATTTTACAATTTGGACATTGTTTTATTATTTTATCTTTTTTCCATATTTTAATTTCTTCATCTTCTTTTTTTTCACATTCTTCTTTTCCATGCCAATCTTTTAAACATATAAAACAAAATTTATGTCCATTTTTACATTTTACATATTTATTATTTCCTATTTTTTCACCATAACTATCACAATTTTTATATGGACAAAATTTTTTATTTGGATTATTTAATATTTCTAATTTTTTTGAAAATTTATCATATTTTTTTATTAATTTATCATTATCTTTTATTATATTTAATATAAATTCTTTATTTAATATTTCTTGACAATCATAATTCATACATTTAATATTAACATATCCTTCTTCTATTTTACTTTGTATATAATTATACCAACAATTAATACAATATTCATCTCCACATTTATCTAATTTTATTACATTATTTTTATTATTTTCTATTAAATCACCACATATTGGACATGTAAAATCATTTTGTATATCATCTAAATTTATTATTAATTCATTATTATTAATATTATTATTATTATTTTTTATCTTTTTTTCTGGTTTATAATCTATATGATTTAATGGTGATTCTCCACATATATAACATGTCTTCTTATTATGTTTTGTATCTTTCATAAATTTATGTGAATATTTTCCATTCTCTTTTGTCATTAAATTTATTGCCATTTCTAATGTTAATGGTCTTAAAAATGCATATACTTTCTTTATCATATTTCTCTTATATCCCATTGATTCTAATTTCTTAAAATCTAAATTATAATATGTTCCTATTAATAAGATTCATGACTAAAATTTAATTCATCTTCATTTAATAATTTATCTCTATTCATTTATTTTATTTAATTTAATTTATTTAAAAAAAAAATTATAAATATTAAATAAAAGAAAAATTACTATTCATAAATAAAATTTAACACATATATATTTTATTTCTCATATACCGTATCCACCAAATAATCCATATTTCCTTAAGATAAGGATAATAAAAAAAAGTAAAAATAAGAACAATTATATTAACACAAAAATTAAATATCATAAAAGTAGGAATAATAACAGATAAAATTAAAAGAAAAAAACATTGCATAGTAGTTTGATAATAATGATTTAAAGGAAAAATTGTATCTTCAAAAAATCTTAAACCAATAACATTAAAACTTCCAAAAATGAAAATTATAATATGCATAAATTTATCAAAACAATTCATATTATTATATAAATTAAGTGGATTATTAGGATCAATATAATTATAAGGATCATAATATCTAAAATGAATTAAACCTTGAGGTTCTTTCCAAGAACTTTGTCTTATTAAAATATGTTCATATGGAATATAATTCAAATTATTATATCTATTATAATTAATAAGATTATTTCTATTATTATTATTATTATTATTATTATTATTATTATTATTATTATTATTATTATTATTATTGTTATTATTATTATTATTAGTATTTTTTGCTAAAGCATTTTCAATATCTCTTTCTGATTTAGGTTGAAAAAATTGAAGTCCATTACATTTTCCTTCATAAAAATGATTATATGAATATTTACCACCACATAACCAACACCATTGATATTTACATTCTGCACAAGTCATATGATTACATCCTTCATTTTTTTCAGTCCACATTTTACAATTTGGACATTGTTTTATTATTTTATCTTTTTTCCATATTTTAATTTCTTCATCTTCTTTTTTTTCACATTCTTCTTTTCCATGCCAATCTTTTAAACATATAAAACAAAATTTATGTCCATTTTTACATTTTACATATTTATTATTTCCTATTTTTTCACCATAACTATCACAATTTTTATATGGACAAAATTTTTTATTTGGATTATTTAATATTTCATTTTTAATAATAAAACTTTCATATTTTTTTAATAATTTATTATCTGTTTTAATAACACTTCTAATAAATATATCATCTAATATTTCTTTACAAGAAAAATTCATACATTTAATATTTCCAACAAAACCTTCTTCAATTTTAGTTCTTAAATAACTAAACCAACAATGAATACAATATTCATCACCACATTTATTAAAAGAAATAATATCTTTTGAATTTTTTTTATATGTATCATTACAAATTCTACAAATAAAATTATTATCATTAATATCATCAATTTTAATATTTTCATTTTTATCTTTATCTATAAAATAAATATCATTATCTTCAATATTATTATCATTTAAATCTCCACCAAATTCAGGAGGAAGAAAATCAGAATGATATTGTTTTAATTTACCACAAATATAACAAGTTTTTCTATTTTTGTGTTTATAATCTTTAAAAAAATTATGAAAATAAATTCCATTTTCTTCAGTCATATAATTTATTGCTTGTGAGATATCTTGTGGTTTTAAAAAAGCATAAATTTTTTTTATCATATTTGAATTATATCCCATTTCTTCTAATAATGGAAAATCATTTTCATATGTTGTATCTTTTAATAGAGAATTTCTACTAAATACTGATTCATTTAAGAGAGAGTCATGTAAAGACATTAATTTTATAATTATTTTATTTTTTTATTTTAATATATTATAAATTATATAGTTTTATTTTATAGTTTTTTTTTATGTAATATGTGTTTTTATTTTCATATAATTTTTTCTTTTATATTATTTGATAAATTTTGTAATATTACTTTATCAAGCTTTGAAAGAGTATTTAAAGATAATTGAGTTTTAAAATATTCTATAACATTATCTTCTATTAATGGTGTATTTTTATTTTCTGTTATTTCTTCTCTTTCATTTTTTTTTGTTAAATTTATTTTTTTTAAAAATAACAAACTTTTAATTTGATAAACATTTAATAAAGCTTTTTTGAAAAATTCGTATTCTTGAATTATTTTTAAATATCTATTAATTTGTATTAAATAAATATAATAATATTGAAGTAAATTAGAATTTTTTATATGAAAATATTTTGAATAAACTTTTTGATTAGTACAACAAAATAAGAAATATATTTTGAAATTTTCAAATATAATATGATGTAAAGTTAATTTTGAAGGAGTAAAAGTTTCTTTTGTTTTAATTTTTTTATAATTATCGAAAGGTAAACTATTTTTAGTTTTAAATAAATTTGCATTTGATTGATCAGTTAATTTATTTTTATTTTCAAGACTATATTTTACAACATTATTTTTTTTTTTGTGATTATTTTGTGTAGTATTTTTCAAAATTGATTTATGTTGTATAATAGATAAATTTTTAAGAGAAGGATTAAAAAACTCAAATTTCTTCTTTATTAAATTATTATCATTTAATATTATCATAGGAGGAGTAAATAATTTAGTATGAATTATAGTTTGAGAATTATTTCTTTTCATAAAATTAAAATCATTATTATTATTATCTTCAAATTCAAAAAAATTATTTAAAATATCAATTTTTCTTAAACTTTCTCCAATAGATTGATTAATAATAATAAAAGAATTTAAAATAACATTTAATAAACTTCCAACAATTGCAATAACATTATAAATTTTAATATAATTTCTAGTATAATAATTATTTTCCATAGTATTATAAATTTTTAAAGTATAAATTCTTGAAGAAGAACCTTCAGTATTTAATTCTTTTTCACTGAAAAAAGAATAAGATGAAGCAATTGTCTCAATTCCCCAAAGAGAAATATTTTTAATTTTATCAAATAAATATCCTTTATCATCATTTAATATAGTTTTTTTAAAAAAAAAATCATCACTTCTTTGAGTTTGATAATTTAAATAATAATAATAATTTTTATAATGTATTCTTAAAGGATTTAAATAAGAAAGAGAATCAAATTCAACAACAGGATAATATAAACTAAAAATTCTTGGATTTTCTTTATTTAAAAATTGTTTTAAAAATTCAATTGAAGTACAAGTATTATTTTCTGAATAATTACTTCCATTTTTACAAAAAAATATTTGAAATTCAAAAAAATAAATATAAGGATTATCCCAATAACCTCCTAAAGTTTTATTTCCAAATTCAGGACAATATAAAGTTCCATAATTTTTAGTTAAATTTTCAGTTGTCATATCATTATCATTACAAATATGATATTCTATAAATTCATCATAACTTTTTGATCTAAATTTTCCATCATCACTTGGAATTGATGAATAATAATATATTTTTATATATAAAATATTTGTTTCGTTTATAAAATTTCCATGATAATCTTCTATTCTAAATGCAAATATTAAATTTTCTTTTTTTAAATTTATATATTCATATTTTGAATCATTTTGAGTTGAAATTGTTATTATTGGATTGTTTCTCATAAATAATTCTTTCCCAAATATAATTATTAAATATATTGATATTATTAATAAAAGAAATGTTAATATTCCACCTAATGGTGTACGTTTTTTTAATGATAATCCATCGTAAAAATGAAATTTTGAACCGAGTAAATCTATTTTTTCAAAAAAATTAAACATTTTTTAAATTATATTTTTTATATAAATTTAAAAATATCATATTTTAATAAAAAGATGAATTAAATATAAAAAGAATTATTATAGTTTGTTAAAATTTCATAATTCTTTAAAAATATTAAAATTATAAAGAAAAATAAAACCAAATATAATAAATTCAATTTAAAAATATTATTAATTAATTATTTAAAAAAAAATTTAAAAAATGCAATAATCAAACAATAAAAATAAATAAAATATTAGATAAATCAGAATTAAAATAAAAGAAAAAAAATACAATTCCTCAGAATCATTAACTTGTTGAATTTCAATTCTAGCTAATCTAATATAAAAAGAGTCTTTCTTAGGTCTAAATTTAGGTTTAAAAACTTATTTTTGTTTTTCTTTACTTTCCCCTTCTTTCTTATCTTCTTCATCTTTTTTATCTTCATCTTTTTTAACTTCTTTTTTTATTTCCTTTTTTTATCTTCTTTATCTCTAATTTTTTATCTCCTTCAATTAAATTTTTAAGTTTAAACATTCCAATTTCATTTTCTTTATCATTATCTTGAAAATCAAAATTAATAACATCAATTTCATCTTTTTCATCTTAAATTTCTTCTTCTTCTTTTTCATTTTCTTCTTTTTTTTAGTCATAATAGGTAAATTAGAATTAGAATCAATATCTAAAATTTAAAAAGTGATTGGGACTAAATAATCACCTCAATGAACATCTCTAGTAAA
Organism: Isotricha prostoma; assembly: GCA_023807205.1. Lineage (NCBI taxonomy): Eukaryota > Ciliophora > Litostomatea > Vestibuliferida > Isotrichidae > Isotricha > Isotricha prostoma. Next base: position 12,276 of record JAJMZS010003411.1, on the reverse strand, counting down.
AATAGTTTAAGGATATAAATATATTTCAAGTGGTTTAATATAATTAATTGTTACTTTATTATTTTCATAATCTAAAAGATTATATTGATCATTATTATTATTTGGATTATTTTCTTCTTTATTTGATTTATTTACTTCAGTATCTAATTTTCTTTATTTTCTATTACTTATTTACCATTTATATCTTTTAATTAAACATAGTGATTATGTTATTTATTATATAATAAAGCATCTAAATTTTGTTCATTTATTTTTTAAATATATTTCTATTTTTTCAAGAAGACTTAATGTATTATTTTTAGAAATTTATTATCTAATATTTCTTTTTATAATCTATTAACATCTTTTTCACTTTTTAAATGATTCTCATAAATAATATCTCTTATCATAATAATCTAGTAATTTAACATATTCATTTTTTATTATAAAAAGATTTAATAATTTTGAATAAATTCTATTTTAAATTAACTTTATTGATTGATAAAATGTATTTTTAAAAAAAATTAACGTAATTGCTAAAATGAAAAAAAAAAATATTTTTATAATAGTTCATTTTAATAATCATATGTAACTAATACAAAAAAATTATTTATTAAATGTTAATTTGAATTACATCTTTAAGCATTTCAAGATTTTCACAAATTGCTTCACCATTTTCAATTTTTTCATTACATAATTGTTTAGCTTGATCAATTCCAAAATCTTTTAATGCATTAAGAACTCCATTAAGTAATTGTTTAGGTACTTTTTTCATCATTTGTTTAAGATGATTTTGAACATTTTTTGCTAAATTTTTAAATTTCATTCCTTTAGGAAATTTACCAATTTTACCTTTAGGAAGTTTAACTTTAGGAAGTCTTAATCTCAATTTTTTTAAATCAGATTTTTTTGGAAGTCTTTTTTTGAATGGATCTTTTGGAATTTTTGGACGTTTTGGAATTTTTGGACGTTTTGGAATTTTTGGACGCTTTGGAACTTTTGGAACTTTTGGAACTTTTGGAACTTTTGGAACTTTTGGAATTTTTGGAACTTTTGGAACTTTTGGAATTTTTGGAACTTTTGGAATTCTTGGAATTTTTGGAATTCTTGGAATTCTTGGTATTGGAAATCTGAATTGTAAATTAGGATTTTTTTTTACACAAGTCATAACTTCATTATATGCATCTGGTACAGAAACTAATAAAACTGAAAGAAGAGCATTTAAGTCTTTATCTTCAACAAATTTTTTTACTGCTTCAAATACTGCGACTAAATCATTTGCTAATTTATCTGATTCTAATAAACATTTTACTACTGGAAGTGGGTCTTTTTTGACAGTACGACATGATGCAAGTGCTAATAATAAAATTATTAAGTATTTCATTTTGTAATTTATTTTAATTTTAGGGGTTTTTTATAGTTTTTTTTATAGGATAATTTTTTTTTTATAATTTTTAAAGATTGCAGGGATAATTATTTATTTTTATTTTTTATTATAATTGTTATATTTTAGTTTTTTAATTTTTTTATATTTGTTGAAAATAAATAAATTTATTTAACATTTATTAATTGAAAATGGAATTAAATTGATATTGTTAAAATATCAATTAAAATTAAATTAATTAATATAATTTAATATAATGTTTAAATGCTAAATAAAATTTTAGAATAATTTTACTCTTAATTATTATATAAATTAAGAATTAATTTAAAAGATAATTTTCATTTTAAAATTCTTAAAAATAAAAAGGATGTAAATGGCATTAGATATTATCCAAAATATTTTATTTAATATCATATTATCAATTAAAAATAAAACATTATCATTAACATTATTAATTTTAAAATAAGATAAATTGAAATGATTTAATAAACTTTTATATTATCCTTTTAAAAAAACAAATTTTTCTTTAAATTTTAATAAAATTTATATATTTAAAAATGTCTAATATATGGGAAAAATATGAAAAAAAAGATCCTCCTATTGGTTCAGGAACTTATGGTAATGTATATAAAGGAATAGATAAAAATACAGGAAATTATGTAGCAATTAAAGAAATAGATAAAAATAAATATAAATCAGAAATCAATATTATATTAAATGAAAGTGAAATAATGAAAAAAATGGAAAATAAAAATAGTGTTCATTTAAAAGAAATTTTTGACACAAATCAATATTTTTATATAATAATGGATTTATGTATTATAAATTTAGATGAATATTTAAAAATGAGAGAAAATAAATTATCAATTGAAGAAATAAAAGATATATTAATTCAATTGAATAATACTTTTAAATTATTATCAAATGAAAATATAATTCACAGAGATTTAAAGCCATCAAATATTTTATTATCATTAGATCAAATAAATAAAACAACATTTAAATTATCAGATTATGGAATAAGTAAAATATTAAATAAAAATAACAATATTACTAAAACAATAAATGGTACTCCTTTAACAATGGCACCTGAAGTTTTAAAAGGAGAATTTACAACAATTAAAAGTGATATTTGGAGTTTAGGTATAATTATTTATTTTATGTATTTTGGAGAATATCCTTATAATGGGATTAATGAATATCAAATTATTCAAAATATTGAATCAAATAAAAAATTAAAAGAAATTAATGATAAAGAATTAAATGATTTAGTTAATAAAATGTTAATTAAAAATGAAAAAGAAAGAATTTCATGGGATGATTATTTTAATCATCCTTTTTTTAAAGAAAATGATTCAGAAGAAAATTTATTACCAGAAAAAGTTGAACAATCTAATGAAAATAATAAAAGAGAATTAAATCAAAATTTATTACCACATTTTCAAATGATATGCCAAAATCATTTAAATCACTTTAATTCTTATTGTGTTGATTGCAAAAGAAATATATGTGAATTATGTTTAAATAATCATAATTCACATAAAATTATTCCATTTTTAGATATTGGATTAACTGAAACAGAAAAAAATAAATTTGATAAATTAATTAAAGAATTTGATAATAATTTTAATACTTTTACAACAATAAAAAATGGTATTGTAACATTAATAAATAAAATGAAATTAAATAAAGAAAATTCTACTATTTACGAAAATGATTTAAAAAATAATTATAAACAATATTATATTGATTTTTTTGAGTTTGTAAATAAGGAATTAAAAAGTTATGAAAATCTTAATTTAATTAAATTAGTTGAATTTGAAAATTTAGGATATTGTGAACATTTAATACAAAAAAAAGATAAAAATGATAAATTAAATAGACAAATATTAAATTGTTATGAGGGAATATTAAAAGAATTTCCCAATTTTGAAGGAAAAAATAATGAAATTGAATTAAAAGAAAATTGTGAATTATATATAAATAATAAAAAAATAGATTTTTGTTTCAATTATAAATTCCCTCAAGAAGGTAATAATATAATAAAAGTAATATGTATAAATCCATTAATTAATACAAATTATATGTTTTGTAATTGTTCTTCATTAACTTTATTAGATTTATCTAATTTTAAAACTGATAATAATATTAATATGAGCTTTATGTTTTATAATTGTTCATCTTTGATTTCATTAAATTTATCAAAAATTAATACTGTAAATGTTACTGATATGAGTTGGATGTTTTGTAATTGTACTTCATTAAATTTATTAGATTTATCTAATTTTAATACTATTAATGTTAAAAATATGAGTAGTATGTTTTATAATTGTTCTTCATTAAAAACATTAGATTTATCTAATTTTAATACTAATAATGTTATTGATATGAGTTGGATGTTTAAGAATTGTTCTTCTTTAAAAAATTTAAATTTATCAAATTTTAATACTGATAATGTTATTGATATGAGTGATATGTTTTGTGAATGTTCAAATTTAATTTCTTTAAATTTAGCACAATTTAATAATGCTATTAATATTAATGGAATGTTCTACAATATAAACTCTAATTGTATTATTACAACTAGTAATAAGAAATTGTTAGATAAAAATGATGAAAAATATGAAAATTGTTTTATTTATTAAATAATAGTTCAATATTTGCTTTATTAATTAAATTATTTATTTTAAACTTTTAAATTAATTTTTAATTTATTTACATGATATAAAACTACTAATCAATATATTTTTATAATATAATAGTTCTTAAGATTAACATAGAATTAATTTTTTGAAATAAAATAAAAAAAGCAAAATTTTATTAATTTAAAGTATCATATGTATAAATATATATTATTTCACATGATAAAATTTTTTCTGTAATTTATAAAAAAGAAAAATTTATATTGAAAAAATTCTTTAATTAAAAAAATAAATTCTAAAATAATCAAATTTAATATTAAATGATATCACATAAAATTGTAAATAATTAAAAAATATAAAACATATTATCTAATTAAATATGTATATTGATTAATTTAAATTAAATTCTTCAAATAATTTATTCAATTATAAAAATCATCATATAAAATTCATAATTTTTTACTTTTATTCATTATGAATTTGATAAGTTTGTTTTACATTTTAATATTTATTTAAATTGATTTTATTAGTTTTTTTATTTATTTTAGAAATTGAAATAACTTTCAATTTCAAATTTTATTTTTGCAATTTTGAAAAATAATTATATTAACTCCTTTTGAAAAATTAAAAATTAAAAGTTTGAAAAAGAAATCTTAATATTTTTTTGAATATATGTAAAATATAATCTTTAAATTCAAATAAAAAAAAACATAAATTTGAAAAAATAACTCTTTTATAATATTAAATCATTATTAATTCATTTTTTAGATAATAATAAAGTGTTTTTTCTATAATTAATCCCTTTGAAAAAAAGAATTAAATTAATTTTCAATATTTATTTATAAATATAAATCAAATATTTAATATAAAAAATAAATAATTTATTTTATTAAAAATAAATTATATAAAAAAAATAAAATCTTTCTCAAATATATATATAATTCCAAAAAAATAAAAATATTAACAAATGAAAATTTTAGCATTATTATTAATTGCCCTTACATCATGTCAATTTGTTCAAAAAGAAAATAAAGACCCACTTCCAGTAGTAAAATGTTTATTAGAATCAGATAAATTAGCAAATGATTTAGTCGCAGTAATTGAAGCAGTAAAAAATTTTGTTGAAGATAAAGACTTAAATGCTCTTCTTTCAGTTTTATTAGTTTCTGTACCAGATGCATATTATGAAGTTATGATTTGTGTTAATAACAATGTTAATTTACAATTCAAATTTAAACCTCCAAAAATAAAGCCTCCAAAAATAAAACCTCCAAAAATAAAACCTCCAAAAATAAAGCCTCCAAAAATAAAGCCTCCAAAAATAAAGCCTCCAAAAATAAAACCACCAAAAATAAAACTTCCTAAAATTAAACTTCCTAAAGTTAACATTGGTAAAATTGCTAAAGGAATGAAATTTAAAAATTTAGCAAAAAATGTTCAAAATCAACTTAAAAAAATGATGAAAAAAGTTCCTAAAAAATTACTTAATGGAGTTCTTAATGCATTAAAAGATTATGGAATTGATCAAGCTAAAAAATTATGTAATGAAAACATTGAAAATGGTGAAGCAATTTGTGAAAATCTTGAAATTCTTAAAGATGAAATTAAAATTGAACTTAAATAAATTATTTTTGTTTTAGTTAGATATTATTATAACAATGAAAATGAACTCCTTTAAAAAAGTTTTTTAATTTATATTTAATTTATATCTTCATTTTATTTTAAATCATTTATTTATTTTATACGTTCTAGTAAATAAAGAAAAAGATTATAATTATTTTTTGATATTTATTATATATTTTAGTTCTTAAAATAATATTTAAGAGGAAGTAACAATTAGTCTAAATTTTCAAAAAGAAATGAAATGAAATCCAAAAGATTCAAATTACTTCTTTTTAAATATTTTATAATTCAATTAATTTATTATATTAGTTACATTTTATAAAATTATAATTTTATTCTAGATATTAATGAATCAATTTTTTATATTTATTTTTTAATATTTTTATTAAATAAAAATATAAAAAAAAACTATTAAAATTTATTTGAATACATTTAATATAAAAAATGTTATATAATAATAGAGTATTTAAAGATGTATTCAGAGAAAAAATGACAGAAGTAATTTATATTTTTAATAAAATTAGGAAAAAAATATTAAAATTAAAAGAAATTCATCAATCATTAATTTTAAAGATATTTTTCCTGAAGATTCAAAAGAAGACGAAGAAGAAGAAAAAGAAAAAAATAAATTAAGAATTCCGAAATTAAATTTAGAAATAATTTCTCCTTTAAAAGTAAGAAGATATTCTCAACCCTTAAAACAATTATCATCAAGAACATCTTTATCACCTCAATCAAAAAGAAAAGTAAATAAAGATTATTTAGATACAATAATATGTGAATCAAAAAAATTAATGACAATTATAGATGAAGCAAAAAAAAAAATATATGATAAACCAATATCAATTTTTGAAAAAGCAAAAAATAATTTTGAAAATTATCAAAGAATAAAAAGTGCAAGAGAAAATTTACATCCAATAAAATCAAAAAAATTAAAATTTGGCTCAGTTATGTATTTTGAACCAGATATTAAAAATATAGTACCTCAAAAAAATCTCAGAAATTCAATTTTATTTTTTGCTTCAAAAACTGAAAATTTAAAAACTTCTAATAGCTTAAATAAAATTAATAATAATAATAATAATAATTTTAACAATAAATATTTACATATTGTTCAAAATAAAAATATAATAAAAAGTGAAAGTACTACTCAAACAGAATTTAAAAAAAAGAAAATTGATAAATTATATATTCAATTCAGTAAATCTCATAATAAAAAATTAATTAATAATTATAGTGATTTAAAAGATAATAATAGAGTACGTTTTAAAATAAAAAAATTTAAAAATGATAATTATATTATAAATAATAATTCACAAAAAAATATAAAAATTAATAAATTTAGAATTAATTTTGAAAATGAAGATGAAAAAAGAAAAAAAACTCATAAATTTATAAATAAAATTTTAAAATTAAAAAAATTGATTTTAACTTATTCAACAGAACCAAGTAATAATATAAAAAATAAAGAAAATTTCTAAAAAAAATGTTTATAAAAAAAAAATTTATGTATTTTTAATTTATTATATCAAATTCCTAAAATAATTAATTATCCCATATATTAAAAAAGTTTTTATTTATAAGAAAATCTAACAATTAATAAATATTTTTTATTTTAATTATTATTTCTTTTATATATTTGTTCCTTCATTACTATTATCTATATTATCAAATAATAATTCCTCTTTAATTTGAAAAGAACTGAAATCAATATCTTTTTCATTTATTAAAGAAAAAAAATCAAATTTACAATTTGGACAATGAATATCTCCACTTTGAAAAATATAATTTCTTAAACAAGAAAAATGAAAAATATGATTACAAGGAGTATGAGAAACCTTTGTTTTTCCTAAAATAAAATTTTCTAAACATATAGTACAATTCTCATTAAATTTCTTTAAATTATCATTATAAATAATCCATTTTAAATCATTTTGAAAAAGATAATATTTTATTATTAAACTATCATCTTTACTATTTTTCTTTTTACTTATATTATTATTTTCATTATTATGGTTATTATTTAAATTATTATTTAAAAAATGATTCTTTATACATTTATATATATAATAAATTCCTAAACCACTAAACATAATTAAAAAAACCAAAATAAAAAGGTATAAAAAAATAGATAATTCACCTTTTATACATTCTTTACTTGTACAATTAGAATTTAACAATCTTTGTTCAAATAATTGTGAATTATCAATTAATACTAATATAATTAAATAGTAAATTTTCATTTTTATTATTTATCTAAAATATTATATGAAAACAAATATAAATAATCATTTATATTATAATTAAATCCTTATTATATAAAATAAAAAAATTAATTATAACATCATTATTATTTATTATAAAAATAATTTTTGTAAATGATAAATTAAAATAAAAAAAAAAAATTAATTTATTAATAATATAAATATATAAAAAAAACTCCAAAAAAAATATAATATAAAAAAAATGAATTTTTCAAGAATTCCCTTAAAAAATACTCAAAAAAATAAAGAAGAAGAAAATACATTTAACATAGTACGTCCAGGTCAACGTAATAAACCTCAAGGAAATAAAGGAACAAATCCTTTTTTAATAAAAAATAATCCAAATATATCAAAAAAAAACGAAGAAGAAATCCAAAATCAAAATTTAAATATTAATCAAACAAATTTACCAAATGAACCATCAAAAAGAATAAAAGATGAGAAAAATTCACATTGTAAAATAACATCTTTAAAAATTACAAATTTAAATTTCTTTGAAGAATTAGAAAAAAATGGAGAAGCAATTGATTTAGTTCTTCCTATGGAAGATGATGTAAGTTTTCTTTGTACAAATAAAAAAAATGAAATTATAACTGAATATTCATTTAATCAAAATATAAATGATTTTGAAGCTGTTTTTTCATTTAAAACTCAAGGAAAAATTATAAATATGAAATTAAGTAGAACTGAAAAAGGACAAGTTTTTATTTTAAATCAAAATGGTTTATTAAATTTATATAATTTAAATAAAGTAAATGAATTTAATGAACCACTTTTAGAATTTTCTATGAGAGATGTTACTTGTTTTTGTCCTTTATCTTTTCAAAAAAATACTTTAGTTATTTCTGATCTTGATAATAATTTAAAAATTATTCAATATACTCCTTATGATATTAAATTACTTTGTGAAAATAATTCTAAAAAATTTGGTGAATTTTCAGAAATGGAAAGTTTTGAAGATGATAATATTTTAGCAACTTTTAGTTGTTTTTATAATAAAAAAGATATTTGTGTTAAAAAAAGTTTTACTATGTTTAATTTAGAAAATTTAAAAGATATTTATTATAAAGAATATAATGGAGATTATGAAGAACAACTTGTTAAATTAAATGAAAATCTTTTAGGAATTAGAGAAAATGATCAAATTATTTTTTATACTCTTTTTAAAGGAATTTTTAAAAATATTGTTTATTATAAAGTCAGTTCTAAATTAATTGATGCTAAATCTATTAATAATAATATTAGTTGTATTCTTAGTAATGATGGAATGTATGTTTTTAATAATAGTGAACAAGATATTATAGAAAAAAAAGAAATTCATGAAGATAATTTGAAATTAAAAGAATTTTGTATATTAAATGATACTAATTTTCTTTTGATTAATTCTAATGGTGAAGTATTTTCTACTCATTATTAATAACGTTTGTGTAAAATGAATATTAAAAAAAAATTTTATTTATGATTTATTTATTTATGAAAATTGTTTAAATTTATTTTATTATTTGAAATAAACAAGGGTATAAAAAATTAAATTACACAAAAATATTCTTTTATTTTTAAACTTTAAATATTATTTAAATAATGATTAATTATTTATTAATATTATTCTCAAAAAGAATAATTTTAACTCAAATATAAAATTCATTCTCAAAAGTCTTTAAAAAATATAATCAATATCATAATGAACATAATAATAAAAAATAATTTAATTGTAAATATTACAATAGGTTGATCAAACACTATAATTAGCATTAAAATATAAAATTTATCAATTACAATAACAATTTTTTAATTAGAAACAATGAATGAATTTAAAAAAAATTCATTAAGTATTTTTCAATTGAAGAAATAATGTAAAATTTTGAATTGAATGATTAATTTAATTAAAATTTAAAACATTTAAAACAATATATAGATAATATAAACTTTTTATTTGTAACAAAATATGAACAAGAATATAAAGAAAGCCATTCATTAGGTTTTAAAGTAGTACTTATTTCAAAATATTTATTTAATAAAAATATAATAATACAATTAAAAGAAAAATAATTTAATTCAATCTTATTCAATATTTTAATAATAATCAAAGTGAAATAGTTTTTTGAAATTTTAGCTCATGAAATAATGATTTAAATTTACAAGTTTTTGAAGAATCTTACAATTCAAGGAATTTATGTTTTATTAATGGTTATAAATTATATATAATTCAATTTATTATAGTAATATTAAAATTAAAAATAATGATCTTCTAAATATAATTCTTGTTAATTCCAAATTTAAAGGTTTAATGAAACATTCTAATGATTATCAAAATATTATTTTAGATATTTTTTTAATGAATTCTTCAGAAATAAACAATATTTTGTTAAAGGATTTTTTACTAATAATACATTTGAATTTTATTATTGTGAAAGAAATGATGATATTAAAAAATTTCAAACATTAATCATTTTTTGAAACGAATAAAAATTGAATTTTACTTTAGATCATAATGATTTATTTTTAGATGATGCAATTATTTTCAAAATAATATAATTATATTTTTATTATTTTTTTGATAAATTGACAATTATTATTGAAAAAAATTCACATATTTTTTATTTGAAAAGAATTATGATTATTTAAATTTTTTGATTATATAGAGTTTATGGAAATTATTTTCATTATATTTAATCAAAACATGAAGATTCTATTTTGGACATTCAAATTGCTTTTTTTAAAGATTATATTTCATTTCATCTATTTTTAATAATTTTCAAAATTATATATATCCTATTTAAACTAATTAGAATGAAAAAATTTGAAATAAATATTATTGAAAAAAAATAAAAAAAATTTCATAAAGATATATTCAATAATCGTTTAAATATTATGGAAATTAAATTTTTTTATAGAATTAAAATCTATTTCTTCTTTTCTTTTTTTTAAGTATTAAATGAATAATCAAAAATTAAAAAAATAAATTAATTGAGGATTGTTTTCCATCTCATATATTTTTTAACAAGATTATTTTATTTCTAATTATATAATATAAAAAAAAATATATATATTTATAATTGTTAATATAATTTATAATAATAAAAATAATATTGTAATTTATGTAAAAAATGTCAGTTTAATTAAATGAAGTGGATTATATGCATTGCCCATTTTGTAAAGATGATATGAGTATAATTTATAGTAGTAGTTGGAATGAATATATGCAAGATATATATGAATGTTATGATTCGTCTAAAGGAGATAAAAGATATTATAATAAAGGAAAAAGATTTATGTTTTGTGCAAAATGTCATAAAGAAATAAAATTTGGTGATTTAAAATCCAAAATTTAATAAAAATTTTAATAATATTCAGTATCTAAATTAACAACACATATTTTTTTTTCTATCTCATAAATAACATTAATAACCAAATATTCTACCATTAAGTAATTCATATATCAAATTATTCATATATTTATTATTATCTTCATATATCTTATATTCTTTTAAAATATAATATAATAAAAAATATTCCAAAGTTGTTTCGTTTTTTAATGATGACTAAAAATAATTTAGTATGTCTTAATATCATAAATATTGATTTTAATATATTTTTATTATTTAATAAATTGATTTTAATATTTTCTTATAATATATTCTTTGATTTTTCTTTTTTATTAATTTTAGATTAATTAGATGATAATTCATAAATTTTTTTATTATATTATTTTCTCATTTTTTTCTTATTCTAATTTTCACTTTAGATCTTAGTATACTAGTTCTAGAAGTAGTGGTGATGTTTCTTTTCTCCAACATAAAAATATATTCTTTCTCACAATAACTGAGATAATTAAAATAAGTTTTGCAAAAACTTACTCATGAATATGAATATAGAGAATAAGGTATTTAGAAAATATTTTATTATTTTTAAAAGATGATAAATAAAAGATATACTAATAATTTATATTATTAAAGAAAGAAGTTGTAATACAAAATAATTAATAAAACTTTTTATTTTTTAAAATAATATTATTATATAATGAATAATATTTTATAAATAATAATTTATTAATATTTTAAATATATTTATATAAAAGATTTATAAATTAAATAATAAATAAGAATAAATCTAATTTATGATAAAATATTTTCAATTTACTAATTGATATTTTTCTTTCTAAACATTTATTAATAATTAACTTTTTTCTATCGTATTATTTCATTTTATTACTCCCTATATTTATTTATTAATTACTCCCTATATTTTATTTCAATTTATTTTACACACTAATATATTATTTATTATTTAATTTATAAATCTTTTATATAAATATATTTAAAATATTAATAAATTATTATTTATAAAATATTATTCATTATATAATAATATTATTTTAAAAAAT
>JAJMZS010003410.1:0-18667 GCA_023807205.1 Isotricha prostoma | reverse complement strand
ATTTGAACAAAGAGAAACTTATAGAACATATAGAAATGATGTTAAAGAAGGAAGAACTGCATCTCAACATAAATCTTCTCCTTTTCCTTTAGATAAAATATCTTTAGATAAAGATGATGATGAAAGTTTATTTTTAGATGATGAAAAACCAGTTAATGTTTTAGATTATATTGCAAGAAGATTAGTCGCAAGTTCATTTTGTGGAAGTTGTAATTTTCAATCTTCTCAAATTCAAAATAATCATCATGATATTAATTATAATCAAATTAATAAAAATGAAAATTCTTTTAAAAGCTTAATTTCTATTTTAAATCAGAAATTTAAAAATTTTATTTTAAAAGAAAATTTAGATTTTTATCAAACTGATTATAATAAAAATAATTCTAAATTAAATATTAAAAAAAATTATAAAAATGAAAATTCAAATATTGATTATAATATAAATAATATACATTATAATAAATTTTTAGATATTTCTACTAATTATGATCCTAATTTAGATTCAAGAGGTGAAAGTTCAGTTGAAAGATCTTTATCAATTAAATCAAATGAATTTAGAAATTTTTCTTTTTCTCCTGAAAGAAAAGCAAAAGATGTTTATGAAAAAAATTATATTCCTTCTCTTAATTTAAATTCATCATTTAATGGTAATATTTCTTCTAATAATTTAAAGAAAGTTAATGGGAATTATATTGGTATTATTTCTGAAGATGAAGAATATGAGTTTTTAGATAAAGAAAGGATTAAAAAAAGTAAAAAAAATAAAAAATTATATCCTTTTTATGAAAAGAAAGTTACTATTAATTTATCTATGACTTTAAATAATACTATTAAAAAATCTTCTCAAAATATGTCTAATACAAGTAGTGGGAATTTACAAATAAAGAAAAAAACTAAAAAAAAAAAATAATATAATTTTTTATTTTATATATTTTAATATTTAACTTAATTTTTTATATTGTAAATATAAATTAAAAATTTTGAAAAATTTTATCATTAATTTATTTTGCATAAACTATAATTAATTGAATTTTTAATGTCTTTTTTTATTCAATTTTTTCCATTTCCTTAACTAAAGCATCTTGATGATTTTTTATTAAATGATCCCAAAAATCATTTTTTTCTTTAAATTCTTGTTTACATTCTTTACATTCATATCTTTCAACTTTACAAATTGGTTGATGTTTATCATATTCTTCTGAAGTTTTAAAATCTTCTCCACAAAAAGGACATTTTGGTTTAATATCACCATTTAATATTAATCTTTGAATACCAACATTAGGTATTAAATGTAATTGTTTATGACAAAATATACAATCTAAATTATTTTTTTTTCTTGTTTCTGCACAATTTTTACAATATAATTTGTGGCATGATTCACATTCTAATAGTTCTTTTAAAAATTTTTTACATATTGGACATGTGAAATTATATTTTATGTGAACTTGTGAATCTTCCTCAACCATTTTTTATTATTTGTTATTTTTTTTGAATGTTTGTTTTATTTTTTAGTATTATAATTTAAAATAAAATACATTAATTTAATTATTTATATTTTTTAAATTTGTTTATCTTATTTAATTATTTGTTGATTGATTTCTTTTTATTATTTTTTCAGTGTATTCTAAGTGTTTTGAATTAAAATAATATTGTCCTCCTCTTTTTTTTAATAATGATGAATTTTTTTTAAAAGTATTAAATATAGACATACTTGGATTAATTATTTTATTACGAGAATTAAAATTATTATAAGTAGTTTTTTTTAAATAAGGTAAAGAAATATTTTGTAAAACCATACCATCAATATCAGTACTATTATGTAAATATTGTTTTATTAAAATAGTTTTTTTTCCTAAAATATATTTTGCTTGATTTTTTTGAAAAGGAGTAGGTTTTAATTTTTTATTTAATATATTATCAATTTTTTCATTACTAAAAATATGATATAAATTTTCATCTCTATGATGAACTTTTTTAATCCTTTTTTCAATTGGTGTTGAATTTCTTTTAATTATTTGTTGATAATGTTTAAAATTCATATCATTATAAAAAAGTGAATTTTTATGTTTTTCAAAATTTGATTTTGGTATATTATTATTAAAATTAGTTAAATTCAATATTAATTTTTTTGCATCTTTATTAGTTATATCTATTTTATCTATTAATCTTGAATTTCTATTTTTATTTGGTTCTGTATGTAATCTTCTCCAAGAATAATTATCAGATAAAGCTTGAAAAAGTTCTTTCCCATTATATAACATTTTTATTAAAAATCAAATAAAATTTAATTGAAATAAATTAATATTTTTTGATATATTTTATTAACATTATATATAAAAAAATCCTTTTTTTCTTATTTGATATCTTTCAATATTTTATTAATATTTTCTTTATCATATTGTATTTCACATTCTTTAAATTGAAAAATATGTTTAGGAAGAGATTTCCCATTTGGAAGTTTAAAATCCTTTTTTTTTAAATCATCAAAAAAAGGATGATTAAGTGCTTGATAAGGATATAATCTTTTATTTGGTTCATAAACTAATAATTTATCAACTAAATCAATAAATAAATCATCATCAGTTTTATCTTTAAAAACATCTTTCCATAATTTATGATTAATATTAGGTAATTTACTAATATGAACTTTAGGATTCATTTCATAAACTTGTTCTTTAGTAGGAGTACCTAATATTTTAATAATTTCAGACATTTGATCAATTGCACTTTTACCAGGGAAAATTGCTTTATTTAAAACTAATTCAGCAATAACACAACCAATACTCCAAACATCAACTTGACATGTATAAAATGTTGCTCCAAGAACTAATTCAGGAGGTCTATAATATCTACTACAAATATATGCTATATTTTCTTCAGTTTTTACTAATTGTTTTGCACAACCAAAATCACATATTTTTAATGTATAATCTGATAAATCTATTAATATATTTTGAGGTTTTATATCTCTGTGACATATTCCTATTGAATGTAAATATCCTATTGATTTTAACATTTGATATGAATATATTTTTAGAAGTGATGATGGAAATTTTGTTCCGTTATGCTTATTTTTTGATATTAATATTGATAATGTTTCTGGAACGTAATCCATTATACAATTTAAAAATACATCATCATTTTTTGCTTTTGGAATATTTGCTTTTGTGTAATAAAATGATAAGAGTTTTACTATGTTTGGATGGTTTAGTTTTTGCATTATTGATAATTCTCTATTTTTATATCTTCTATCTTGAAATACTTTTTTTACTGCTACTTTTTCTCCTGTTTTCTTTATTTTTGCTAAGAAAACTTCTCCAAATGCACCTTGTCCTACTATATCTTTTTTATCAAAAATTAAATCATTTTCTGTTAGTTTTTGTTCTTTATCCATATTATTTTTTTGAATTAAAAATAATAATATATTTATTTAATTAGTTTAATATAATTCAATTTTTTTATTTTGTCTAAAAAATCCTTTTTTATAATAATATTTACTAGTTTTCAAATTTATCGATAAACTCATTTATAGTTTGATACATTTCAGTTAAAGCTTCACTTATTATTAATGTTCTTGAAAATTGAGGAGTAATTCCAAAATCATTTACTAAAGAACAACTAACATCTTTAGTTGGTATTTGACTATAATTTTTTGAAATAAATTCATATATTTCAATTTTTAAATCAAAATTAAATAATACCCTTAATTTTCCATTTGTAATTACCAAATTATCAGAATATTTTTCAAATTTTGAAAAATTATTTATAATTAACAAATGTTTATTTTCTGATATTTGATATTCTTCAGGATCATCTAAATTAACACTTAATAAACTTAAATTTTCTTCATATTTATCTTTTAAAATTAAAGGAAGTGTTTTATATCCTGAATTAAAAGTCCAATCTTTACCTTCTTGACTTATAATAATACTATATTTACATTTTTCAGTAAAATAATTTGCTACAAAATCCTTCCAATATTCAATACTATTTTCTTTAATATGTTTATGTTTATTAAAATATTCATTTATTATTACTACTAATTTCCCAGGAAAATATTCTGGGTTTTGAATTGGAGGAATCATTTCATTATTAAAATTCATAATTTATAATATTTTAAAATATAATTAATATAATATTTATAAATAATAAATAAATGAATAATGAAAGAGAAGGATGGGAATATAAAAGAAATTTAAATGAATCAAAAGATGATTTACAGAATAAAGGAAATAAAAAAAATAATTATAAATATAAAGATGGTAATAGAAATTATGAATATGGTCCTTATAGAAAACATATAAAAAAAAATGATTATGAAAAAGGAAGAAACAATAATGAAAATTCAATTTATAATAAAAAAAATAATAAGAAAAAAAGAGAAAATAATTATGAAATTAATGAAAGGTATTCAGAAAATATTGAGGAATTCACATCTGAATTAAATAATCCAATTCAACAAGATGAAAGAACAAAACATAAAAATTATACTCAACAACAAAATAATAATATTTCAAAAAAGAATTATTATAATTACAATAATAATAATAATAATCAAACAAATAATATAAATAATATAAATAATAATACAAATATAAATAATCTAAATGAACAAAATCAAGATAAAAACATAAATCAATTTAATTATTTTCAAGAAGGCCAAATTCAAGATATAAATTATATAAATAACCAAAATAACAATAATCAAAATGGAATTGTTAAAAATTACAATCAAATAATAAATCAACCTCCATTTAGGAAATATAATAATATAAAACCATTTAATAATAAAGGAAAAAATAATAATAATAATTTAAGTATGACAACATCAATGATGCAAATACCAAGTCGAAATTCATTAGAAAATCAAATCGAACAAACATCAAATTTAAATATTGAAAATTCTCAAAGTAATAATATATCAACAAAAATGAATTCAGATAATTTATCAATAAAATCTCAATCACACTATTCAGATAGAACATGTGCACCTCTTCCAAATTATGGAAATGATATATTTATTAATAATATAAATAAACAAATACCAATTCCTTATGAACAAATGTATAATTATAATAGAATTCCTATGAATATTTTTAGTATTCCTATGAATGCTGTTAATATTGAGCAAAATGGAATGTTTAATTATCCTGCTTTTACTATGAATTCTATTAATCAAAATAATAATATTATTATGAATAATAATGATAAAATTAAAGATAGTAAAAAGAAAAATAATTTAATTAATAAAAATAAAGGAAATAGGAGTAATCAAGGGAATAAAACTTTAATTCCTAATCATAATAATAATACTAATTTAAATTTTAATAATAATATGAATGGAGCTATGTTTATTAATCCAAATCAACAAATGCCTCATTATAAAAAAAATATTAATAAAAAATTAGGTTTAAGGAAATTAAATAGTGATAAAAATATTCCTTTAAATAATTACCCTTTTTTTCCACAAAAAAATAATTTAAATAATAACAAATTTTTTAATCAAAATAATCAAAAAGATGAACAAATTCTTCCTTTTAATAATTTAAATTTAAAAATAAAATTACCAAATGGAAATGAATTGACAGATACATTAAATATAAATGTACTTGAAGGAAATTTTCATAATATAGCTCAAAAATATGTTAATAATAATAATTTAAATCAAATTTTAATTGAACCAATTTATAATAAAATTATTCTAGCTTTAGAAATGACTAATTCAATTCTTTTAAATAATACATCAAAATATGATAGAAAAAAATTAGAAGAATTAAAAAACTATTATAATTCAATTAAAAATGAGGATGAAGAATTAAGTGATTGCAGTTTAGATGAAATAATTGAATATAATAAATATTATGAAAGAATTAAAGATATAAAACCTGATAAAAATGAAATTAGAAATTTTGAATTACATAATTTTTCTTTTTGATAAATAAAATAATATAATTATATTATAAATTCATGTATTAACAATTTAATTAATATTTCTAATAATTAAATAAAAAAATTAAAAATAATTATTTTTTAAATTAAATATTATTTTAAAATTAATAATTAAAAAGTTTTTGAGTTATAAATTATAAATAGAAAAATACTTAAAAACATTAAAAAAAAGTAATTTATTTTATTTTAACCAATTCATGATTCATAAATTTTTGTGCAGTATTTATAATATCAGGTTCAGCAGTAGTATTACAAATATTTTCTAAATAAGTAGTAATATATGAAACATAAGGTTTTAAAATTTTTTTTCCATCATTTTGAAATTCAATAATCCAAATAAAAAGTTGAATCATTCTCTTATGAATTTTATAACAAGATAATTCTAATCCTTTTAATAATTTAGGAATATCATCAGGTTTAAAATTTAATTTCATTTTAAGTGATTCAACATTACTTCCAGGGAAAAATTGAAGTATAAAAACTAAACATTGACATGCCATTTCTTGAACATTTACATTATTTTCATTTCCTAATAAATCAATACATAATTGAAAATTTTTAGCAACATTTTCAATTTTACTTTGGAAATTTTTTTTATATGAATCCATATCTACTTTTGAAGGATAATTTTTTCTTTTATATTCAGCTATTTTTTCTATTAATTCATTAAATAATTCAAATACATAATCCATATAAACTGAATCATCATCATTTTCTAAACCTTTTGATATTAAATAATTTACTTTATCAATTAAACCTAATTTTATTATTTCATTAAATCCTACTCCTTTATATTCTGTAAAGATAATTAATATTTTTATTATATTTAAATTTGTTGAATAATCATTACTTTTCATTAATTTAAATATTTCATCAATTATTTTTTCTGATTTATAAATTGAAATAAATGTTTCATCTTTTTCAATTATAAGTGACATAAGTGATAATGTCTCCTCTGTTATTTCTTTTTTCTTTAATAAATTTAATAAAATAGGACAACATGATTTAATTAAATTTTGAATTTCATTTAATTTTCCTTCACAATAATCAACAATAAAAGATAAAATATTAGCACAAATTGTAATAATAGAAGAAACATCATTTATTTGTATTATTTCAGATAAATTTAATAAATCTTTATAAAAACCAGATAGAATATAATCAATTCTTGCAATAACGCTTATTGGATTTTCTGAAAATTTCATTAAAACATTTATTAGATTACTTATTATTTCATTATTATTTTTATTTCCTGCTTTGCTTTTAATATATTCCATTATTTGTTTTAAAAAATCAACTGTAAATAATGGATTACTTATTCTATGATAAATTCCCATTGTTTCAAATAATTTACAATTCATTATAATTTCATCACGTTTATTATCTTTATTTAATTGATTAATAAATTTTTTTGAAAATACTTTCGAATTATCAACTGACATTTTTTCAAAAAATTTCACTGCCATATGTATTTCATTATTCTTTTCAATTCTATATTTTTGTAATTTTAAATAAGCATTTTCTCCATATTTAATAATAATTTCAGGATAATTTAAGAAATATCCAAAAAGTAAAATTATTTTAATTTTAATAATATTATTACATTTTTCTAAAACTTTTAATAAAGCCCCAAATAATATATCACATTTACTTGCAAGGAAAATATTTTTATGATCCATAACAAAAGAAAATAATAAACAATTAATAAGACATAATTGAATATTTTCATTTTCTTTTAAAATTATTTTTTCATCATTTAAAATAGGACATTTTTCAATAAATAAATTAATTAAAGAAGGTTCATGTCTTATTAGATGAGAAACAGTAGAAATTGCAGAACATTTTAATTCAACATTACTAGTTGTATTATAAATATTTAATATTTTTTCAGTAAAATCTTTATTGCTTGCAAAATATTTTTTACTAACATTAGTTAAAATTGCAATATTTTCAATAGTTTTAATAGTATAAAAATTAACTATATCACCTCTTTTTTCATTTAAACAAAATAATAAAATATCTAAATAATTTTTATTAATTGACCATTCATTATTATCAGGAGTTTCTTCTTGTGTTGCAACATAAAATAAATATTCTCCTAAAGTTGCAGTTGCTTTTTTCATTAAATCTGAATTATTATTTGCATTTTTAATATTATTACAAATAATTTCATCAAATTTATAATTATCTAAAGGCAATTCAATAATAGTTGCATATCTTACTAAATAACCAATAATACAACAACATCTTGTTTTAACTTCTTCATTATTAACATTTTTTAAAAATTGAATAAATTGTTGAATAAAAGTAGTATTAATTAAATTATTTGCTAATTCTCTATCAAAAACAATAGTTTCAAAATATTTAAGTAAATTTAATAAATTGTCATAATCTTTTTTATTAGCATGATCATCTAAATCAGTATAAATTCTATATAAATATTGTTCTACTGTTTTAACATCATTTGGTGAATTCATCA
Source organism: Isotricha prostoma (assembly GCA_023807205.1). Classification (NCBI taxonomy): domain Eukaryota; phylum Ciliophora; class Litostomatea; order Vestibuliferida; family Isotrichidae; genus Isotricha; species Isotricha prostoma. The sequence goes on along the minus strand of JAJMZS010003410.1, from coordinate 10,239 downwards.
TATCTTTTAAAACATCTTTTTTCCATGGTACAAAAGGTAATTTTGATTTATTAAAAATAGTAATTGGACTATCTTCAATTAATTTATTTCCAATAATAGGTTTAATTATCCTATCTGCAGGATTAATAAAAATATTTTCAATTTTTGGTACTTCATCAGAACTAGTAATTAATTCAGCATTAACATCATTATAAGTTCTTTTATCTTTTTTGAAAACTTTACTAATATTTAATACAGAAACATTCATAGGAAATTTAGTAATAGAAATATTAATTTTATCAGTTTCAATAGTATCTTCATCTTCATTATCTTTATCTTGAAAATCAAATTCTTGATCTGTATTATCAATTTCATTTTTTTTAACAGTATAATTATCCTTATCTAAATTATTTCTAACAATACGACTTAATCTCATTGGATCAATTCCCTTATTACTATTATCACTTTTACCACTTGGTAAATTATTTACATTTGAATTATTAAAAGCACCTTCCCACCAATCAAATCTTTCAATTTCACCCCAAGTAACTCTATTATTAGGTTCTTTTACTAATAATCTTTTTAATATTTGAACAAATTCATCTGAATATTTAGTTAATTCTTTTTTATTAAAATCAACTTCATCATTTATAATTTTATTAATTAATTTTGCTATATTTTCGTCAAAAAAAGGTACTTGACCAACTGCTAATTCATACATTATGCAACCTAAAGCCCATAAATCACTTTTAAAAGAATATTTTCCATCAACTTGAAATAATTCTGGTGCTGTATAACATGGTGTCATTGCATTTTTATTTTTTTTTATTTCATTCATATTCATTGTTGAAACTTTTAATGATTTTTTAAAATCACATATTTTAACATTTCCATATTCATCAATTAATATGTTACTTGGTTTTAAATTACAATGAATTATACCATTTTTATGTAAAGCTTGTAATCCTGTTAATAATTGAGTACTTATTAATTTTATTGTTCTTTCTCCATAAAAATTCTTTTTATTTTGCCATAAACATTTTGATAAATCTCCTGTTGCACAAAATTCCATTTCCATTAAAAAATATGTGTTATCTTCATAAAATGATTTTATATTTACTACATTTGGATTATTTATATTATGAACTAAATTATATTCGTAGTTATATTTATTTTTGTGATATTTTTTATAATATGCTTTTACAGCAATATAACGAATTGTACCAAATTTACGAGTCTATTTTTGTTATTAATTTATTATTACTTTATATATTCGAATTGTTTTGTCTGAATTTTGGTATATTTGCTCGTTTAAAGTGTAGTCTTGAGTATTTGACATTTTTAATATATTAAATATATATATTTTTATTTAAAAAATAAAATAGAGTTTTATTAATATTTTTAGAATATTTTTTAAAATGTTTTATGTTTTTAGAGAATAAAACTTGAATATATAATTATAATTATAATTCAATGAATATTTACTTTATTATATATATATTATAATACATTCAATATATTTTAAATTTTATTCTTTTTTTTTATTCTTATTATATAATCATTAAGAATATGTTGATTTTTAATTCTTGTCTCATTCATTTCTTTTATTAAATTATAATTTTTAACTTTTTGTTCATATAACAACAATTTAAATTTGGCAAATTTTTTATCAGGATTTTCATATTTTTTAAAATTACCATGTTCTTCAATAACATCTAGTTTATCAACAACTTTTAAAGCTAATCTTCCAGCTAAAGAATATTTTTTAAGACTAACATTCTTAATTCCCATAATAGATTTTTTCAATAATTTTGTAAAATAATGATATTTATTTTGTTCATTTAAATGATTTTCTTTTGTAATTGAATGTTCTCTTTCTAATAATAATTTTTGTAATTTTAATTTATTGTTTGAATTATTTTTTTCTATATTATTTGAAAAATCAATATTCAATTTTGTTGTAGGAGTAATAGTAAGATTAATTTTAGGATCATATATTATTTTATTTGAGAATATATTATCTAAAGTAGTATTATTTAAATATTTTAATTTTTTATGGGATTCTGCTCTCAAAATATTTAAATATTTGGTCTTTAATTTATAATTACTATTATTTAGTGTTTTATTACATGATCGACTATTATAAATTTGTTTTATATCATTTTGAAAAGAAAAATTTAAATTTTTAAGTAAAGAAGAATCTTTTCTATATGAACGATATAAAGATGATTTAGTAACATTTCTTTCAATTTCTTGTTTTTTAATTTTTATTGGAATTTCTTTTTTATTTTCCTTTTTTAAAAATAATAATTTAATATTTTTGTTTGGTAATTTCCTCATTTTTAAATTTTTTTTTTTTCAATTAATAATAATATTAAAAATCAATTTGAAAATTAATTAATTTGCTTTTGAATAATATATTAATACATTAAATTAAATAAAATAATTTAAATTAATAATAAATGTTCATATATAATATATATTAATTTAATATAAATAAATCATTTTAAGAATTTATTTTTTTATCATCATTATTATTATTAGTATGATTTTGTTTACCTCCTCTTATAACTTTAACAACATTTCTCCTTGCTAAATAATTATTCATAACATCATTTAAATGATCCATATCTCTAAATTGTTCCAACAAACCCATTTTTTCTTTAGTTAAAGAATTAATCTTTTCATTTCTTTTTTGAATTTTTTTAGATAATATTTGATTTTCAACTTTTAAAATACACTTTTCTTGTAAAGTCAAATGATACATTTTATTAACTTCTCTTAAATTTTGTTCTAAAGTATAAATTTTTTTATATAAATTCTTTTCATCAGGAGTTAATCTATTTTCTAATAAATCTAATTTTTCTTTATATTCATTCATATCACTTTCTAATCTTGAAATTCTATCATTTTTTTCATTCACACTTTTTAAAAGAGCTTCATTAGTTATATTACTTATAATATAATTTTCATTCATTTCTTTATAATCTATAATTGGACCATTTGATAAAACTTGTAATTTAATTGCTCTTTGACATTCTAATCTTTTATTTAATATTTCTTGATCTATTTTTGTTACTTCTGTATTGAAATTTGAATTTATTATTTTTGATAAATTTTCTAATATTTTTTTATTTACATCTTTATTTTTTGAAACTTTTGAACCTAATGTATAATCTTTTAATTGATTATAAAATTCTCCTAATATTTTTTTATCTATTACTTTTAAATTTTTTTTTAATATATCTTTGCTTTGGAAATTTTTTAAATTTTCACTTAGTTCATTTATTGTTTTAATATATTGTTTTTCTTTTTGTTGGAAATCTTCTTCTATTTTTTCTTTTTGTTCTATAATTGCTTGTAAATCTTCAATTTTAATATTAGCTTCTTCTAATTTAGAAACAATATCACTTTTTTCACCTTCTAACTCATTCATTTTTTCTAATATTCCACTATATTTTTTTTCAATTTCATTTAAATCATTACTTGCATTTTGTAATAAATAATCACTAATTAAATTATAATTATTTTCATTATCATTTTTTTCATTATTATTATTATTATTAGTATTATTTTTATTTATATTAAATAAATTATTATTATTCAAATTTTCAACAACTAAATTTTCTTTATCAATAGGAACTTCCAATCCATTTTGAACAATAAAATCAGTTAATTGAGTAATCCTTGCATTACAAATAACTAATAACTTTTCTAATTTTTCAACTTTCAATTTCAATTCTTGAACAGTAACTTCTTTATTAATTTTAGGTTTATTTTTCATTTTTTTAGCTCTAGTACCAAATCTCAAAGTACTTAAAGTTTCACTTTCATTATATTGACTAGGACTACAAGTAATAATTAAACAAGTTTTACTATTTCCACCTAAACTCTCTTGTAATACTCTAGTTAATTTACTTTCTCTATATGGAATATGTGTACTTTTACCATCAGTTAATGCATTAATAACCATTCCTAAAGTACTTAATGATTTATTTATTATTTTTGCTTCTTCAAGTGTAATTCCAGTTGATCCTGTTTTTGATATTTTCTCACTTCCTGCTAAATCAACTAAATATAATTTACCTGATTTAGCTTCTAAAGTTTTTATATTTTTCTGATGTATAGTCATTATTACAAGTGAATGTGAACGAGATGATATTTCATTCATATTAGTTCTATTAGTAGTTCTATTTTCAGAACCAATTTTAATTAATTCCATAACATCTTCTTCAGTACTAACATAATGTTCACTTAAATCTTCAATATAAATTTCCTTATCTTTATTTTCTCTAACATTCATATTTACTTTACTTAAATCTAATAAATCTCTAATTTTTTCCATATAAATTTCAATAATAGAAATTTTAACCATATATTCAATATCACCATTAGATAACATAATACTTTTAAAAACTTGTTTAATCATTCTAGGAATGATACCTTCTTTTTCAGGATCATCAATAACTCCTTCCATAGTATAAGTTTTACCACTTGCAGTTTGACCATAAGCAAATATAGTTCCATTATAACCTGATAAAACACTATCAACCAAATCTTTAGCACAATATTCATAAATTTCTTTTTGTGTAGAATCAACATTAAAAATATGATCAAAGTGAAATGTAAAATTATTAAATTCATTTTTACTTTTTATTTCTACTTGATCTTCAGTTAGAGAAATTATACAATTTTCTTTTGTGAATTTTTTTTCATTTTGTATTATTGGACGAAAACGACACATTACTTTTACATTTGAAGAACTTGGAAAAGAATTTGTTATTAATGGAAATTGTCCTTCGTTTAATATTTGTGTAGTGTTTTGACTTTGAATGTTTGGAGAATCTAAAATTAAATTTTCTGATAAGGAATTTGATATTGGTGATGATTGTTTTTGAACTGGAAATGTATTTGTCTGTCTTGGTGGAGATATTGGAGTTTTTGACATATTTATACGATCTACTGTTATTTTTTCTTTTTCTAAATTTTTAATTGAATGCTTTTTTGTACTAGGTGTGTTTGGGTTAAATTTTAAACCAAATTTCTATTTTTGATTATATATGATTATTTTTATATGTTACTTGCTGGAAATTACTCATTTTTTTTAAATTAAGAAAAAAAATATAAAATAATAAAAAAAATAAAAAAATAAAATGTAATTTCTTTGTATAATATTTTTTATGAAAGGACATTTTTATGATATTTAGAAAATATAATTAAATTATTTCGATTATTTATGAATAAATGAATTATCAATCAATCCATTAATATTTTTAATAATTTGATTATATGGATACATAAAGATTCTTTGATTAATATTGCAATATAATTGTTTAATTTTTGTTTTATTCCAAACACAATTATTTTTTTTATTTAATGCAAATCTTTAAAATAATGCAAATTCAATTTTTAATAAGATATATTAAATTTATTTTTTATTTATAAAGAATTTGATATCTATTTTATATTTTTTATTATATAAAATAGTTTTTATTAAATTTTAAAAAAATATAAAATAAAATTTATTAAAAGCAATTAAACTCAATCTAAAATCCTAAATTAAATATAATAAATACAATATATATATAATAAAAATAATTCCAAATTAATAATAAAAAAAATATGTTTAATTTTTTCGGAAACCAAAAAAAAAAAGAAGCCCCAAAACCTCCACCAATAGACCTCAATGTAGAATCTCAAAACATGACAAATAGAATGGGAGATCTCCAATTAAAAATAGAACAAACAGACAAACAATTAAAAGCCCAACTTCAAGTATATCGTACAGCAAGAAATCCAACTGCAAAAGCCCAAGCAAAGAAGAAAGCAATGCAATTATTAAAAAGAAAAAAAATGTATGAACAACATCATAATAATTTATCAAATGCTCAAATGAATCTTGACTCAGTAAACATGGATGTACAAATGATGAAAGATAATATGAATATAATGAGAGTAATGAAAGATACTGTTCAAGTTCAAAAAGATACTTTACATGCAATGGGAGGAATTGATGGTATATATGATGTTATGGATGATATGGCTGAATTAAAAGATCAACAACAAGAAATGAATGAAGAAATTCAAAGGAATTTAGATGTTGATGTAGGAGATGAAGAATTAGATGCTGAATTAGATGATTTAGATTATCAAATGAGAATTGAAATGGATAATGATGGAATTAAAGCTCCTGATAATGTTGTTCCTAATAATAATAATGCTGATGAACTTGCACTTGAAGATATGCTTAAATAAGTTTTTTCTTTATAGAATTAAATTTGAAATGTATAATTTATTAGAATTTATATTTTTTAAATTTTTTGAATTTTTTTTTTAATTTTGATGGAAAACGTTTAAATTATGATGAATATTATATTATAATGTAATAATATATTAAATATATTTTTTTTATAATTTTTTCTATTAAATAATTATTTGAATTTATTAAATTATCTTTTTCTAAGAAAAATGCCTCAAAATGAATATATAAAGAAAAGTATAAAGAAATTTGGAAAGCGTTTAGATGAAGATGAAAGACAGCGTAAAAAAGAAGCAAGAATGCCACATATAACATCAAAAAAAGCTAAAAAATTAAGAGGATTAAAAGCAAAACTTTTCAATAAACAACGTTACAAAGAAAAAGCCGAAATGAAAAAAACAATAAAAGCCCATGAAGAGAAATCAGGAAAAGTAAAAGCAAAAACTCCAGAAAATGCAATACCAACATATTTATTAGATAGAGAAGAAATAAATAGAAGTAAAATATTATCAAATACAATAAAACAAAAAAGAAAAGAAAAAGCAGGTAAATGGTCAGTTCCAATTCCAGTAGTTAAACCAATGACAGAAGATGAAATGTTTCAAATTAAATATTCAGGAAAGAGAAGAAGAAAAGCATGGAAGAGAGTAATTAATAAAGTAAGTTTTGTTGGTGATAATTTTACAAGAAAACCACCTAAATTTGAAAGATTTATTAGACCACATGCTTTAAGATTTAAAAAAGCTAATGTTACTCATCCTGAATTGAAAACTACTTTTATGTTAGATATTATTGGAGTTAAAAAAAATCCTCAGAGTAATTTATATACTGGATTAGGGGTTATTACAAAAGGTACTATTATTGAAGTTAATGTTAGTGAATTAGGGTTAGTTACTCAAGGAGGGAAAGTTGTTTGGGGAAAGTATGCTCAAGTTACTAATAATCCTGAAAATGATGGATGTATTAATGCTGTTTTACTTGTTTAAAAAATTTTTTATTTTTTTGATTTGTATAATAAAGAAATTAATAAAATATTTTTTTAATTTAGAAATTAATTAAATATGAATAGTAGTGTTAAAACAATTCAAAATTTAAATAATGAAGAACTTCAAAAAGATATACCACAAAATGCATCATGGCATTCAAAAGTAAAATAATTATATAAAAAAACTTTTATATAAAAATCTAAAAAAAAAAGAAAATTACAAAAAATAGTATAATGAAAGTGCATATATATATATAGGAAATTTTCCATATGGAATAACAGAAGGTGATTTAGTAATAGTTTTTTCTCAATATGGTGAAATAGTTGATTGTAGAATAGCAAGAGATTCAATAACTGGTAAAAGTAAAGGTTTTGGATTTATATGTTATGAAGATCAAAGATCAACAATTTTAGCAGTTGATAATTTAAATGGAATTGAAATTGCTGGAAGAACTATTAAAGTTGATCATGTTGAACAATATAAAATTCCAAAAGAATATTTTGAAAATGATGATAATGAAAAAAAAATTTATAAACCTAGTGGACCTGATGGTAAAGGATGGGGAAAATTTAGAATATTAAATGAAGAGGATAAAAAAAAATTTGAAATTATTAAAAAAGAAGAAGAAAATGAAAATAAAATAAAAATGGAAAATTTATTACCAAATAATATTATTGATATTAATGAAGAAAATGACTGGGAGAAAAAATTTTTGGATATGATAAATAAAAAAAGAGAAAAAATTGAAAGAAAAAAAAATAAAAAGCATCATAAATAAAAATATTAATTTAAAATAAAAAAGATAATATAGAAATTACTTTTTTTATTATTTTTCAATCATTTTTCTCATTACAATGCCAAAGACTACAAAAGTAATATATCCATCATTATTTATATCAGATTCTAAAAATATTTTAATTATTGCATTTTCACATATTTCTTTTGTTTTTCTTCTTTTTGACTAATTATTCACATTTATTTATTTATTTCTTTTCATAATCTCATTTATTTTTTTTCTGATTGATAAGAAATATGTTGATTTTATTTTTATCATTATTAGGATATTTATTTGTTTTAATTATTCTATATATATTTTATTTTTTATTTATTTGACTTTCTAAGATTATATTCATTTAATACCTTTATTTTATATTAGAAAATTATTTTGATGAGTAATTTAAATTATTGAAGTTTTATTTTATAAAGAGTACAAATTATTCTTATTTTTTTTTGGTAAATATAAATCTATTATATACTTTATTCTTCTTATAAAAATTTTTTTTCATTTTTAATATTAGAAAATTTTTAATGTTTAATTTAGTATTATTTTTATTATTTTTTATTTTTAAGTATAATAACATATTTTTGATATATTATATAATAATGTATAAATTTAAATTTATAAATAAGGATTTTTTTAAAATTAAATTGTAATTATTTCAAAAAAATATATCAATAATATTTCTTTTCAATAAGTAAATTAAAAAAAATTTTATTTAAAATTATTGGAATATAATAAAATATTATTAAATGTCTGATATAACACCAAATATTCCAGTAGTTTTAAAAGAAAAAGAAGAAGAAAAAACAAAAGGAAGAATTTTAGATTATATTCAAGCATCAAATGAAGTAATAAATATAGTTTCTGAAATATTAGAAGAAATTGTAAACGAAAATGAAGAAAATGAAATTCATAATAATGAAAATTTATATGAAGAAAGTTCAATTATAAAAAGTTTTATAAGTAAAAAACCTCCTCAAATATCAATAAAAAACTATTTAAAAAGATTAATGAAATATTCTAAACCAGAACCTTCAACAGTAATTCTTTCTTTAATATATATTGATAAAGTTTGTGAAAATTCAAATTTACAATTAACGCAATTAAATATTCATCGGTAAAAATATTTATTTTTATTATAATAGTTTTATTTTAGCTTCTATGGTTTTGGCGATTAAATATAATGAAGATGATTATTATTCTAATAAATATTATGCAAAAGTTGGTGGAATTGCTTTAAATGAATTGAATGAATTAGAATATAATTTATTAATTTTACTTGAATTTAATGCTTTTATTGATGATGATACTTATGAAAAATATGAAAATCAATTAAATGATTTTGAACATTGAAATTTTATTTTTTATTTGTTTTTTTTTGGATTAAATGATTTATAATAATGGATTACAAATTCAAATTATTGAGAATAAATTAGTTTCATTTTCTTTATTTTTTTTGAGCATATTTGAAAAATATTAATTTATTGTTATATGTGTGATTACTATTTTATTTTTAAATTAATAATTTAAGATATTATATTTAAATTTTATCTACTTTTTTTTTATAATATTATTGAGAGTAGGAATATTTTTTAATTATAATCAACTAATTAATTTTTAATAAATTTCAAATAAAATGTTTGAAAAAAAAAATTTTAAAGACTGCTTAAAAATAATAATTATTAAAAATATATATTTCATATTTTGAATATAACTCAATAAAAAATGTTATAATCTTATTATTATTCCATAATAATAATAATAAATAAAAAACATAAAAAAAAATATAAAAATAACTTAATATCCCATAACTAAAAAAATAAAAAAAATTTAAAAAAAAACAAAAAAAAGAAATGATGAATCTATTTCAAATAGATAAACAAGAAATAGACTCAATATTCCAAACATATCAACAGCGTACAACAAGTGAAGAAATAGACTACATTCAAACAAAGCATGAAGGAGTAGGTGGTTTAGCACGTAAATTAAATTGTGACCTTCAAAATGGAATTTCATCAAACGAGGATTCAAAGCGTATGCGTCGTGATTACTTTGATGACAATATACGTTATAGAGAACCAATGCCATCATTCTGGCATTATGTAGCAGAAGCATTTGAAGATGAAATGTTAAGAATTTTAGTAGTTTGTGCAATTTTCGAAATTACAATTGGATTAAGTCCATTAACTGAAAATCCTGGTAAAGATGCTTTTGATGGTATTGGTATTGTTTTT
>JAJMZS010003409.1:0-18732 GCA_023807205.1 Isotricha prostoma | reverse complement strand
TAAAATTAGTTATAAATAAAATATAAATGTTTAAATTTTTTTAATTATAGAATATGATAAATTTAAATATTATTTAAAATGGATTAATTAATTATAATTTTGAAGATTCAGATTTATTTGAATGCTTTATAAATGATAATTTATTAAAAAATATTCAAAAAAAAGTTATTTTAACAAACGAAAATAATAACAAAAAAAATTCAGATAATAAAACAATAAATATAAATGAAAATAAGGATGATATTAAAAAATTGAGTGATAAAGCAATTTCAAAAACTACTTATTCATCTATAATTAAACAGTTAAAAATAAAAAATATAAATAATTTTGTTATGAAAGAAGTTTCTGAAAGCTTTTTAAAAGGAGAAAAAAATAATATCTTATGTATTGTAAGAAAGAAAAAGAAAAATAAAAAAATTTTTGCATTCTTTTGGGATGAAAATGGTAAAAAAACAAAAATGAAATTTGGAAAAATAAAAATAGATAAAATAACAGAAGAAAATATTCTTCAAAACAAAAATAAGCAATATTATTTTGAAATATATACATACAAAAATTGATAAATAAAAAAAAAAATATTAAAAAATATATTTTATTATTATTAATTAAATTAATACAATAATATATTAAAAAAACAAAAATGAATTATTATCTTTTTTTTCTATTCTTATTTTCAAAAGTATTATGTGGAATATTTGATTCATATTATGTATAAAAAAAACTAAAATTAATATTTTTTTTAAATTAGTTTTATTCTCAAAATGACACATTAGGAATAGTAGTAAATATGTTAAGTTCAACAACAACTCAAATTCCATTTTCATATAAATATCTTAATATATGTAGAGAAAAAATTCCATTAAGTCCAAATGAAACATTTACCGAACTTTTAAGCGGAACTAGAGCAGAATATACTTCATTTATACTTGAAATGAATTTTAATGATTCATGTAAAATATTTTGTGAAAAGGAATTTAAAAAAAATGATATTAATGTTTTTAAATGGTTAATTGATAGAGATTATTTTATTAATTTTTATTTAGATTCTTTACCTTCAAGTTATACTACAACTGATGTTTATACAAATGAAACTTATGTTAATTATTTTGAAGGAATTCCAATTGGTTTTGAAGATAATGATAAATATTTTATTTATAATCATTATAATGTTTATATTGATATTAATAAAAAAGATGATAAATTTCAAATTGTTGGTTTTTCCATTGAACCACTTTCAATTGAACAAACTGATATTATTGATTGTGAAAATTTAGTTTCTGATGATGATACAGCTTATATGAGAGATTATTATAATAACTTTTATGGTCAAGAATTAAAAGAAGGTAATGTATTATTTACTTATGATGTTATTTGGAGAAATAGTAATAAAACTTTTTTTTCAAGATGGGATCGTTATCTTAAAAATGGTAAAGAATATCATTGGTTAGGATTAATATTTTCAAATATAATATTATTTATATTTTCATTTTTATTAATTTATATATTAACAAGAGCAATAAAAAAAAATATAGAAATTTACAATAATAAAGTAGTAATTGATGAAATAATAGATGATTATGGATGGAAACAAGTATGTAATGATGTATTTAGAAAACCAAAAAATTTAATATTATTTTCATGTATAATTGGAACTGGAATAGAATTATTATTAATAATAATAATATCTTTAATATATAATGTAATTGGATTTACTCATCCAGAAAGAAGAGGAAATTTATTAAATCAAATGGTAATTTGTTTTTGTTTTATGAGTATTTTTGGAGGATACATTTCATCATATGTTTATAAGAATAATGAAGGTAAAGAATGGTTAAAAAATTCATTAGCAACTTCAATTTTATTTCCTGGAATTTCACTTAAAACTTTAATAATAGTTCGTTTTTTATTTTCTTTAGAAAAATCAAGTATTGGATTTAAAATATCAGAGATTGCACTTTTAGTTCTTTTATGGATTTGTATATCAACACCATTAACTTTAATTGGAAGTTTTTTAGCTTTAAAAAGAAGAAAAATAAGACTTCCTTGTAAAATTAATATTTTACCAACATCAATTGGAGAAAAACCATGGTATTTAAAATTAAAATATTCAATTTGGGTAACTGGTTTAATTCCTTTTTCTACTATTTTAATTGAATTTATTTATTTATTAAGTTATATGTGGAGATATCAAGTTTATTATCTTGCTTCTTTTTTAACTTTATCAATTATAATTTTAGTTATTTTATCTTCTGAAATTTCTATTATTTTTGTTTATTTTAATTTATGTAAAGGAGATTATAATTGGTGGTGGAAATCTTTTTTTGTTAGTGCTAGTCCGTCTTTGTATATTTTTATACTTTCTATTTATTATTTTCTTTTTTTAAATATTACAAGATTTACTGCTATTATTGTTTATTTTTTAATTATGGGATTCTTTAGTATTGTTGTTGGTCTTGTTTGTGGTTCTTGTGGTGTTATTTTTACTTTTGTTTTTCTTTATTTTATTTATTCAAAAATTAAAGTTGATTAGAGATTTTTTCTTAATTCAATGTATTTTTTTTTTGAATTTAAATAAAAATAATTATTTAAATTGAATAATGTTTATTTTTTATATCTTCTTTTTTTTTTTGTATTTTATTGTATTAAATTTCAAAATATTATTTTATTATTACATATATAATTATAAATATAATTATTTTTTAGTTTTTATTTATATTTTTTGAACTTTTTTTTTATAATTGAATTTATTTTATCTGCCCAAATATGAGCAATTTTATTTATAGTATGTTTGAAAACAAATTTCCTTTTATCAGTATATAATTCAAACTTATAATCATTTTTAACTTCAACTTTACAAAATTCATTAATTTCAATAGTTCCTTTTAAAGTTTTTTTATCAGGTTCAAAATATTCAATAATACCATTAGAATATAATTTAACATATCTCATATTATAATGAAACCAAGGAGATTTTTTTTTAAGCATATCTTCAATTAAAATTTTTTTATCATTCTCATCATCAGTTTTATCATAATAATTACTTTCATTTTCTTCTTCAATAGTTTTTTTATTTAATAAATTCATCAAACCTAATTTATTCATACTTTTAATTCTTTTCATTTTATTATCATTAGAAAATTCACTACTAGAACTTCCATCATTTAATCCATGAACATTAGAATGATTATCACTTAAATCTAAATCATTTTCTTCAAGATTTTCATTAAAGAAACCATAATCTCTTAAAGTCATTTCAATTTTTTCAATAGGAGGATCAGTAACTTCTAATAAATCAAAATCAATATCTTTAAAAAAAGGATGATTTCTAATATCTTTATAATTATTTTTTTCATCACCATAACCAATTCTTTCTTTAGGATTTAAAACTAATAATTTTTTAATTAAATCTTTTGCATCTTCTGGAATATTATTATCAAAACTATAATTTAAATTTTTAATATTATTAAAAATATCATTTTCATTTTTTTCTTTAAATGGAGTTTTACCTTCAAATAATAAATAAATAATACAACCAAAAGCCCATAAATCAACAGCAGGACCAATTTCATTATAATTATGATTTAAAACTTCTGGACTAACATATTCTGCAGTTCCTACAAATTCACTTAATGAATTTTGAATTAAATAATTTCCAATTTCAATTTCTTCTTCTTCTGAATTTTCTTTAAATTTCTCTTCAAATATTTCTTTATCAATTTCTACAAATCTCATTTTTTTTTTATCAAAATATTTTCCTATAATATAAGCAGTACCAAAATCAAAAAATTTTAAATGCATTGAATCAGTTATTCCAATATTTTCTGCTTTAACATCTCTATCAAATATACCATTTTTATGCATATATGTTAAAGCAGATAAAATTTCTGCTGAATAATATTTTGCTAATTTATAATCTAATGTACCAATTAATCTCATTAAAGAATTTAAATCTTTATTTTGACAAAATTCTAATACGAAATATAAATGTCTTTTATCTTGAAAAGTTTTATTTAATTTTACTATATTTGGATGATTTAATTTTGTTAAAGTATATTTTTCAATATGAACTTCATGTTGTTTATTTAATTTTTCAAGAAAATTTTTATTAATTATTTTTATTGCATATAATTTTCCATTATATTTATTTCTTGCTAAAACTACTTTTGCATATGCGCCTCTTCCTAAATTACTTAATAAATCAAAATCGTTTATTGAATTTTTTTTATTTGGATTTGATAAAACTGATAAATTTCCTGTACTTTGAATTCTTGAAAAATTTGATGAATTTAAACCAAATAAATCCATTGTTGTATTTGATTTGTGAATAAAACCTAAATTTAAATTTGATGATTCTTTATGTTTTAATTGTGTAAATGATGATTCTTCTGCAAAGTGGACTTTTTTTCTTGGTGTTATTGGTGAATTTATATTTTCCATTTTTTTTTTTTAAATTATTATTTTTATTTTTAATCTATTTTTGTTTATTTTGCTTTTATGATTTAATTTTTTATTAAATTAATATTATAAAAAGATTTTATTTTTTTTAACAAATTTTTTAATTTATAATAAAAAATGGACGAAAAAATATTTGGAGAATTTCCTAAAAATATCCTTAATGCACCAAAGCAAAAGTAAGAAATAAAATATTAAATTTAGATTTTTAACTCCTATTAAAATAGTTCCTAAATTTAAATTATGTAAACATAATCATTTTGTATCAAATAAATTATTCAAATATAATAAAAACATATCTAACATAAATACATTATATGAAAATGATTTTTTTGAATCTGATAATTCTATTGAAAGAAATATTGATTGTAGTATTAATTCAATAGATTCAAATTAATTAATCTTTTTATTTGTTTTATGGTAATTATGACATCAATTATATATATAAATTATCGTTGGTATAAATGATTTAAAAATTGCTAGATTTTATATAAATAACAAAGATTTTTAAAATTTTTTTTATTTTACAAAAATTTTTTGTAAAAAATCTATTTATTAAAATTTTATATCACATATGAAACATATGTTTTTATTTATAGAAGGTAAAGTTTTAATTGTAAAAATAGTTTTTTTCATAGAAAAAATAATTTTAAAAATTGAATTCCATAGTTGGAATAGAGTATATTTGAAATTTAAATTATTTAACTTAGGAAAAAGGAAGGGAAACATATATACAAAGTTTATTTTCCCTATAACAATTTAAATAAAGGTTTGAAAAATTAGTCTATTATATTATTAAAAAACAAAATTTAACAATTTATAAATATTAGTAAACAATCTTAATCATTTTAAATTTCCTTATTTTAACATATTTAATATTTTACTTTAAAACAAAATAAAAATTTTTAAACTGAAACATAAAATAAAATAAAATATAATAATATAAAAAAAGAAAAAAAATAAACTTTTTTAATTATTAATTTTAAATTTAATTATTTTATAAATTAACTGACATGTCTTCTAATGCATTTCAATTAGCAGATAATAATTTAGTAAACGAAGCAGATGATTATATAAAAAAAAATAGACTAGTAGAATTATTTGAAGATTTAGCAACAGCAGTAGCATATCGTCAACCAGAAAATTTAAAAGAATTTTTAATTGAAAGATTAGAAAATCATAAAAATCAAGGATTAAGAGGTGGTATTTTTACTGAAGAAGAAGCAAGAAATGTTTTTAAATTATTTGATTTAAAACAAGAAAAAAAAATAAGTAAAGAAAGATGTATTAAAGGATTACAAACTATGGCAAATTCATCTTTTCAATATGAATTACCTGAATCTTCTGAAGAAATTCCACTTGAAGTTGATGAAGATAAATTTGTTGAATTATGTGGAAAATTTTTAGGTTTTGCTAGTAAAGAAATGTAATATTTTTTAAATAATTATAATCATTTAATTGAAAATTATTTGAAGAAAAAAAAAAAGATGTTGTAATATATTTACATTGTTTTTTTTTTTTTTCAAATTTTTTTTTTTTAATGAATTAAATTTTTATATTTTTTTTAATTATAAAATTAATTAAAAAATATAAAAAATAATATCCAAAAAAATTAAAATATTAAAAAAAAAAATTAAATTGATAAAAAAGAACAATTTTCTAATCTAAATACAACCCAATTATAATATAAAAAAAAATATATTAAAATAATATTTTTTGTCGCACTTCAATTATTTAAATAAAATATTAAAAAAGATAATATTTTACAATAAAGAATGTCGTCAAGAAAGAAATATTTATTGAAAGTTATTATCCTTGGAGACGCAGGGTAAAATAATAAATAACATAAAATATAGTGTTGGAAAAACTTCATTATTAAACCAGTAAAAAAAAAATATAAAAAAAACATTATAGATATGTAAAACAACAATTTTCAATGCAATACAAATCAACAATCGGAGCAGATTTTTTAACAAAAGAAATAACAATTGACGGAAGCGTAGTCCAATTACAAGTAAAAATAAAAAAATATAATAAAAAAAAAAAATAAAAATAAAAATTTTTATTTTTTTTTTTTTATATAGTTATGGGATACAGCAGGACAAGAAAAATTTCATGCAATGGGAGCATCATTTTATCGTAATTCAGAATGTTGTGTTTTAGTATGTGATTTAACTGATATGAAATCATTTGAAACAATTGATACATGGAGACAAGAATTTTTAAATCAATTAAATCCAAAAGATCCTGAAAATTTCCCTTTTGTTCTCTTAGGTAATAAATGTGATAAAGAAGGAGAAAGAAAAGTTCCTGATACTAAAATTAAACAATATTGTGAAACTAAAAGTCATATGCCTTATTTTGAAACTTCTGCTAAAGAAAAAACTAATGTTGATAAAGCTTTTGAAGAAATTGCTAGATTGGCTTTTAAGAGAAATTCAAAAGAAGATGAAATGTAAGTTTATTTATTTTTTTAATTACTTTTTTTTTATTTTTTTTTTATTAGATTTATTCCTACAAAACCTATTGTTCTTAATAATCAAACTGGAGGAGCTGTTGATAAAACTGGTTGTTGTTAAAAGAATATTTTTGTTAAAATGATAGTTTTTTTCAAGTTTTTTTTTCTTTTTTTATTTTGTTTTTATTTTTTTATTTTTATTTTGCTTTTTATCTTTTTTAGATTAGTTTTTAATATTTGTTTAAGAAATAAATTAAAAAATTTCGTTTAAATTTTTTTTAATATATTCCTATTTTTTTTAAAAATTGCTTTTTTTTGTTTTTTTTTATAATAAAATAAAAAGTAATTTTATTTAATTATAATTAAATTAAAAAAAAATGAACGTGATATCAACAGATATGGATATTACAAGTGAAATGAAAAAAGATGCTGAAACAAAAGCAAAAGTTTTTCTTGGACATACTGAAATTAATGAAGCTGAAGTAAGTAGACAAATGAAAGAATTTTTTGATAAGAAATATCAACCTAATTGGCATTGTGTTGTTGGAAAAAATTTTTATTCTTCTTTTTCTCATGAAGAAAAAACTTATATTTTCTTTTCTGTTGGTCAAATTTCTGTTTTACTTTATAAAGTTGGATAAGGTTCTTTTTTTATTTTATTATTTTTTAAATGTTAATAAATGAAATTTAATTTCATATGTTTTTGTTTTATTTTTATTTTTTTTTTTTAATTTAATAAGTTACTTTTTTTTTGAATAAAGAATTTTTATTATTTTTATTTTTAAATTTTATTTATTAAAATTAAATTTAAATTCTTTAATTATGGATCCTTTTGATATAAGAATTCAAAAAATGAGATTTGATATTAATGAAATTAAAAATGAAATTAGTTATATTCAAAAAGTAAATTTTTAATTGTTTATTAATATAGAAAAATAGAGATAGTAAAATTGCTTTATCGAAAAGTATAAGATCTTTATCACAAAATGATTTATCAAATATACAAGAAATATATAAAACAAATGAAAAACTTTCATTAAATATAAATAAATATATTGATAATAAATTAAATAGTAATAAAATAAAAGAAAAAAAAATAAATAAAAATTATTTTAATATTTCTTCAATTAAAAAAAATAATGTTTATTTGAATGAAAATAATAATAGTAAGAATATTATAAATAATAAAAATAATTCAAATAATACTTTTACATACAAATCAATTCAATCAAATAACAAAATACATTTAACATCAAATAAAAATACAAAAGATGATGACTTTTTAAATGATATTATTGATAATATTAATTATAAAGGTCCTATTAATAATTTACCAAACTATATTAAAAATTTAATTGAAAAAGCTGAAATAAGTAATTTAATTTTAAAATATTTTTGTGGTGATGGAAGAGATTTATATGAGGGATATAAAAAAGCAGAAGATGTTGTTTTAAATAATCATGAAAGAGAATTATATTTTGAAAATGAAATTGAAATTTATCAAAATTTATGTGATGAATTATTAAAAAGAAATCAAAATAAAATAAATAATGAAGAATTACAAAATTATTTTAAAGAAATTTATAAAGTGAAAAATATAATAGAAAAAAAATATTAAAAAAAATATGATTATAAGAATAAAATTAATTAATAATATTAAATATTTGGTTATATAAATATTAAAATAATTAATTTAAATAAGAATAAAATTTAAATTTATTCATTCAACATTTTTTTAAAAAAATAAAATAAAAATGAAAAAAAGAACAAACAATTCAAAAGACAAAAAAAAATTAGAAATAGAAAGAGATGGATATATAAATACTAAATTGAATAATGTAGATAATAAATTTCAAAATTATAAATTTGATAATTTGAATTTACTACGACCAAAAAATTTAAGACTTGAATCAAATAATAAAAATAAAGTAATAAGTAGGAATGAAATAATATCTAAATTAGGGAATAAACAATCATTAACAAATTCAAAAAGTTATAGTATACTTCATAATAAAATTCAATCAACTGAGAAAACAAAAATAACAAAAAATAATAATTCAATTTTATTAAATGATCCATTATATAATCAAATAAAATTTTTATGGGATCAATTAGGAGTTAATAAATATTATCAAATAATTTTTGATAATTTTTGTATTCAATTAGATTTAAATATTAGAGAAAGATTTTTTAATAATGAACTAAATAATTTAAATATAATTAGTAATTTGATAAAAGATATAAATTCAAATATTGCAAAAAGGAAAAATTATATTTTATTAATTAAAAAAAATGATAATGAAATGAATGTAATTAAAAATAAAGATATAGATGAAATACTTCAAAAAGTAAAAGAAAATTTAACTGAATTAAGAAGAACTTCAATATTAATAATTGAAAAAATTATTAAATTAAGAGAAGTTATATCATATGATTTATTTAATAATAAATATGAAAATGGAAAAATTAATAATTATAATAGTAATTACTTAATTGAAATGAACAATGATTTAGATTTTTTATATACATCAAATTTTTCAAAATATTTTTCTTTTTCAAATGAAAATGATCCTTTCTTAACTTCTTTGTCTAATAATTCAAATAGTAAACCTCAACAAAATATTATTATTCCAATTGAAGATGATATGATTAAAAAAATAGAAAAATATCAATGTATTTTATTAAATGAGATTTTAATAAATGAATATAAGAAAAAGATAAATTATCGTTATTTTAAGTCATTAAATAATAATTCAAATCATTCACTTATTTCAACAAAATCAAGTGGAAAGTTAAATAAAAGTAATGAAGCAAACTATGAATTTAAAATTAAGAAAAAAATGAATAATAATAATAAAAGATTAAATATAAATAAATCTATTAAATCTTATAATCATTTTAACAAGAAAAAAAATGGTTTTAAAAAACAAATTCCTATGAATTATCTTACTACTAGTAAATATATTAATAATTATGAAAGAAGTTTTAGTAAAGGAAAATTAAAATATGAAGAAACAAAAACTGATATTCCAAAAGGAAAAATTGAAGTAATTTATGATAAAAAAAAGAGTGAAGAAAAAATTAAAATAGATGATAAAAAAAATCAAAGAAATAATAAAAATAATAATATAAACCTTTTAAAAGATGAGAAGACTTTACTATTTGATGAATTTATTAATAAAAGTTTAAATAATAAAATAAATATAGAAAGACAGGAAATTTCAAAAAATAGTTTATTAAAAAATGACTTTTCACAAAGTCAACAAAGTGAAAATAACGTAAATGAAATAAATTCTGAAACAATAACATTATCTAAAAATGAAGAAGAAATAAAAGAAAATATAAAAAATATAGATAAAGAAGAATTTATAGATAATGATATAAAAGAAGAAACTGCATCATTAAATATTAAAATATATTCTGGTAATGTTTCAGATTTTGTTTCAAAATTTAAAAGTACTATTAATATTATTCCAGAAGAACAAAAAATAGGTTTTCATATTAATAATGATATTTATTATTACATGAAAGGAATTTATCCAAAAATTTTAATAATTGAAGAAGAAAAAAAAATAAAAGGATTATCAATAATTTATTATGATCCAATACAAATTTGTAAAAGTATAAAAATATCATTAATATGTACAGTTGAATCAGATATTTTTTCTAAAGCTTTACAATTAATAAAAAATTTTTGTGATGAAAATTATGAATATGATGAATTAAGATTAGATTTATATTATGGAATGAAAGATGGTCAATTTTACTTAATTGAATCATTAGAAAAAAATATTAAAGATGAAAAATTTAAATGGGTTAATATGGAAAATGATGGTAAAGATAGGAAAATTAAATATAAATATTCAAATCCAAATTTATCTCCTGAATCAATTTTAAATCAAAGTAGTAAAAATGTAATTCAATTAAAAACATCTTGTATTATTTCTTTAGATTCAATTAATAATTCTCTTCAAAATACATTAAGAACAATGAATGAGTTAAATAATTTTGGTGTTATGTGTATTATTGAAGAATTAATATCTCAATATAATTATAGAATTGAAGAAACTAATATTGATTCTAAATTCAGAGAATTTTTAAATAATATAAAACCAAATAAATTTAAGAAAATAACTTATGATTTTATTCAAACTCAATTAGGTTCATCAAATGATATTGATTCATTTATAAAAGAAAATTTAAATGAATTATATGATTCAATAAATAAAGAAATTTTACAAAATGAACTTTTAGCAATTTCATTAATGAAAGTTGAATCATCTTTTGAAACAATAATTCAAACAAATTACTATGGTTATAAATATAATATAATATCAAATGGAAATATAGAAGTTTTTAGTTATACAAAAAATGAAAATGATAATGAATTTGAATATTTTTATTTTTTAAGAACATCAAATGATAATTTATCATTTATAATATATGAATTAAAAGACAATTCAAATATAAATGATTTAATAAATATGAATTCAGAAGAAGATAATATATATGATGAATTTCAAAGAGTTTATATGAAAATGAATAATCAACCTTTAAAATCAATGAAAAGAATTTTAATTCCTTCTTTTAAAATTGAAAATAAAAATACTTATAATAAACCATCTTTTTTAAATGCTATTCAATTATCTAATGATGAAGAAACTTACGAAATTACTCATTTAAATCAAATTGAAAAATTCGAATTTTCTATTGAAAAAAATAAAGATAAATCTAAATTATCATTTAATGATATAAATATTGAAAATGATATAATTATTAAAAATAATTTTTTAATAGTTTTAATTAATTCAGATCTTCTTTGTGATTTACAAATTCCTACAATTTCAGCTTTTATTGTTGATAAAAAAAAATGGGAAAAAGAAGAAAATTAATAATATAATTTAATGTAAATTTTTTTTTCTATAAAAATTAAATTATTACAATAAAATAAACAAATTTTTTTTAATTAATTAACCTAAATTCATTAATTTAGATACACTAAATTTTTATTTAATAATATTATATAACAATAATTAAAAAAAAAACACCTCAATTTTATTATTATATAAAAAAATTTTAAAATCTCTCACTTAAAGCAATAGGTTGATTAGGTTTTTCAAAACTCAATCTAAAATGTTCATGATTTAAACTTTCATTTTTTCCAGCATTAAAACTCATTTGAATTATTTTTAAATTTTCTTGATCAATAGGAGCAATAGATAAAATAGAATAATGTCTAACAGCTTCAGGTACATCATCTTCTAATTTTCTTCCAAGAGTTTCAGGTAATTTTCCCATTAAATAACCACAAGAAACAGATAAACTTCCCATAATAAGAGGATAATAAGAACTACTTAAAAAAATAGGAATAGCAACACCACCAGCTCTTGACATTAAATACATAAAACCAAAAGTTAAAGCTTTAATACTTAAAGGAAATAATTCATTAGTATAAATATATAATAAATTTAAAGACCCAGCAAATCCAAAACTAGAAATAAATAAAATAATAGTTTTTAAACCTTGATGTTCTTCTCCTAAAAAATAACTTAAAATAAAGGCAAAACCACCTAAATATGAAAGTGATTCTGTTACTGTTACTCTACCAAATTTATTTGCTAATATTCCTGAACTCATTTCTGATATTACTTCACCTGTATATGATAAGATACTATTTATAAATATATTTCCTGATCCTTGATTTAATGCTGTGAAGTTACCATAGAAACATACTGTTACAAAAAACCAAATGTACATTAAGTTAAATATGTATCTTTGTTGACTTTTTAATTTGAATATTTGAACAATGTTATAATTTGTTTTTATTTCTTCAATTTCTTGTTTTGAAGATTCTAAAAGTTCTTTATTTACTTCTAAAAACATTTTAAATTGTTCATTACTTCCATTAATATCTGCCATTCTTTGAAGACAATTAATAGCATCATTAATTCTATTTTTTGAATTTAACCATCTTGCACTTTCTACAAAATAAGTTCTAACAAGCCAATAACCCCAACATGAAATTAAAACATTAATAAACAATAATAATTTCAAAGAATTAACTATCATAAAATAAAAAGCTAAAACAATACCAACAAAACCATAAGAAGCACTTCTTGCACTCATAACAAGACCACTCCAAGTAGAATCCATAGTTTCAACAATCATTAAAGATAAAACACTATTACAATAAGTAGCAAATCCACTAAAAAATGCAACAATCATAACATGAGAAAAAGATAAATTAAATAAATAATTAATTTGAGCAATTATATTAATAATCATTAAAAATTTCAAAACTGGAAGTCTACCAATTCTATCAGGATAATTAGCACAAATAGTAACACCAATAACAGCACCAAAGAAAAAAGCACTGTTTAAAAAAGGTGATAAATATGATCTATTACAATATAATTTATATTTACTAGCTAAACCATCTATACTATGTTTTTTATCAATTTTTGTATTATATAAATTTTGATTTTTACAATATTCTGTCATATCACATTTTGTGTAATCTATTAATGGATCTGATTTAGGTTGACAATATAATATTGGTTTATTTGTTAAATATGGATATCCTGCTGCTATTATATATGTTGTAAATGGAAGGAATATAACTATTAATATTAAGTATTTTTGATATTTGCCACGTTGATTTGTGGCTTCTAATGCCATTTCCATTTTATTTTATGAATTATGTTGTTTACTAAAATTTTAGAATTAATTTAATAATATATTATTTTGTTTTTTTTTTAGAATAATTAATTATATTTGTATGTTCTTTTATTATTTTTTATATATGAAATTTATATATTTTTAATTATAAAATATTTAATAATAGCTTTAATCATTTTTTATTTGATGAAATATTAAAAATATTATTTTCAATAATGTAAAAAATATATATATGTAAATAAATACAAATTTTTATATATTTATTTTAAAATAAAAAAATGACAAATTAACAATTTTGAGTTTTATTAAATTTTATTAAAATTATTTTTATTTTTTTATTGATTTTCTATTTGTTCTATTTCATTTTCAATTTCTTTTTGTTCTTGTTCTTCTTTTTCTTCAATTATTGCTTCAACATTTTTATCTTCTTTAGTAGGATTTAATAAAGCATTAACTTCTTTTTCATATGCTGTTCTAAAATCTGTAGAATGGAAAAAATTTCCAGCATAACTTATACAATTTCTTGGTTGATCTTCTAATAATTTAACTAAAAATTGTTGGATAATAAATTCAATTTCAGGATGTTCTCTTAAATATTTTTCATTATCAATTCTTGTATAGAATTTAATTCTATTAATTTGCTTATTTTGAATTTTTAATAATTCTTTAATTCCAATTAAATCATGATTCATTTTTTTTATTTAAAATTATGGTTATAAAATAATTAATTATTTAAAAATAAATTAAAAATAATATTAAAAATTTTATTATTCCATTTTTATAATTATAATCACTTAATAGATGATAATTTATTTTATTTGTGATATCAATAAATAATAGAAATTATAAAATATTTATTAAAGATTCCATATATAATTATTATTGAGATTTATAAATTTTTTCATCAATTATATTTAAATTTTTCCTGCATGCTGGACAGAAATCATGTTTTAATCTCCATTTTATATAACATTCTTTACAACTTATTAAACTGCATTGACATTTGAATTTAGATAATTCTTTCTTATTATTAAAACATATACTACAAGTAATTTGATTCATATTATTAATTTCTTTCTTACAATTTAAACAAATTTTATTTTTACTTAAAAAGTTTTTTTGACAATCAAAACAACAAACACATCCACAATTCAAAGAAATATTACAAATATTTGTTTTACAATAATCACATTTTTTTTTATAATCTTCAAAAATAAATAAATTTTCTTCAAATTCTTTTGTTGCATTTTCTTTACTTAAAAAATTTGATTTTTTTGTTCTTGAAATATCATTCATTTCAGGATAAACAATAATATGTGGAAAATTCATTGAATTTTTTGATGATGCAGAAGTTAATAAAAATTTTAATAAAAATAATATAACTATTATTGGAATTAAAACACATATTATTATTGTAACATATTTAACTACACATGAACATTTACCTTTTGAATTAACATTACACATTTTGTTACAAAATATACATTTATTATCATCTTCATTACATATTTTACAATTTTTTATTTTTTTACATTTTTCATAACACATTCCTTCATATAATTCATAATTATCAAAACATGATTTACATGAACCTAATGTTGGTAAAACACATTCTTCACATTTTGAATCATAACAATTAACACATTTATTCATATAAGTGACTTCACCTTTTGAACAATTTGAATTTAAAAATTTGAAAATATTTAATATTAGTATTATATGGAATAAATTCTTTATATTTGACATATTTTAATTTTTTTAACAAAATAAAATTAATATTATAATTTTTATTTGTTTATAATAGTTTATAATATAATAAAATATTCTAAATTATGAGTAAATAAAATAAAGTAAATAAAATAAAAATATACAAATAAACATACCACTAATCATATAATAATAAAATTACCACATACTAAATAGTTAAAATATTCCGATCATTAAAAAATTATAAAAAAATAAAATATCAAATTTATACAATCAAAAAATTACTTAGAAGTTAATTCTCTTACTCCTATCCATCCATCTGGAGCTTTAAAATTTCTTTTTTCAAAATATTTCAATAATGTTTTAGCAGGTCCATCATCAGGATATAATTTTAAACATTTTTTAAATTTCTCACCAGCAAATTGAAAATCACCTTCTTTATAAGCATTAATCCCTTTATCCCATTCATAATAAAATTCATTAGTTCTTTTTGTATTAATTAATTCTAAATAATTACTTTTCTGAAAAATTAACCTAGTAACACTTTTATAAACTTCAATTTCTCTTTGAAAATGTTCTTTCTTTTCAGAATATATTTTTCTTTTTTCTTTATTATTCATTATTAAAATATCTTTTTTTTCTTGTGGTTTCAAATTTAAATTAACATCAATAGTATATAAATCTAAAGGTTGTTCACTTCCCTTAACATAAACACAATCAATATATCTACATATTTTTTTCAATTCATCACTAAATAAATTATATAAAGGACCAGAAATTAATAAACTTAATCCAAATTGTCTTGTTGCAGTTTCTAATCTTGCAGCAATATTAACATTAGGACTTAAATAAGAAGCATCAATTTTATAAGTTGAACCAACAGCACCTTCAATACCATATCCAATATGAATACCAAATCCCATATTTAATTTAAAATTTGGTATTCTTTTAATAATTTCTTCATTATTACTATAATTTAATATATTTAATGATTTATTTATTTTCATTATTATTCTTAAAAATGATAAACATGCTGAATCTGCTGTAATTGCTACCATTGGATTTGTTGGATCAATTTCTAGTAAATTATCTTTTCTTTGTGTTGTTATATTTCCTTCTTTATCTTTTACTGGAACTTCATTATAAAATTTCCATACGTTTAAAAATGATTCTCCTATATTTTTATTTGTTGCTCCACCAAATTTATCTACACTTGAATGAACTATATCTGCTATTTCATTTATTAATAATATTGTCTTTTCTTCTAAAGCTAAGTTTATTTCTTCAAATTGTCTTATGTCACAAAAACCAAAAATTGCTGTTTTTTTCTTTCCTTTTAAACGAGGGTTTAAATCTTGTCCACTTGTTAAATTTTTTTTTATTATTTCACCTCCTGCTTCACCAAAAGATATTGCAAGTAAAGCTGATATTTTAATAATTGCAGCTTTAATAACTGATACTTCATAATTTTCTTCTTCATCATTATCATTTTTATCTTCCATTGAAACAATACCACTATTATGAAAATTTCCATGAATATCTTTTTTTTTTTTTATTTTTTCTTCTTCTTCTTCATCTAAAATTGCTTTTACTCCAGTTTGAATTTCTTCTATATTTTTAGCATTAATTGGATCTTTTGCAACATTATCAACAATTTCAATCATAATTTCAAGTGGACTTAAAACTAATTTTTTAGCATCATTTTCAAATAAAATTGCAGCACCAGAAAGCATAATACAAACAAAGATAGTTTGAAAAATATTTAAAAGTCCAGTTAATTGAGTTTCTTTAAGTAAAGAATAAACAATATTTACTTGACCATCAGCAGAAAAAACAGTAGTTACTTCCTTATATCTAAAATAATCAGTTTTATTCCAATAATATGAATCATTATATAATAATGTTCCATTGTAACTTATATTTAATGCAGGAAAATTTTTGTCAAATAATTGAAATAAAACATCACTTTGTAAAATTTTATTTTGTGATTCAAATAAGTCATAACTTGCAGAAATTATTTGTGCAATTAATTCATATGTTATACTTGTATTTACAAAAAAGTCATCAGATAGAATTGGAAATACTATTAATAAAATTAATATTAATATAATAACTTTTTGAGTAAGAGAATCTGATATTATTTTTGAAATTCGAGATTCTTTTACAACTTTTTCTAATTCTTCTTCATCCATATCATCTATTGAAATATTATGATGATTTGTTGTTGTTGCTATATCTTCTTTTGGTGTTTCAAATATATCTTTAATTTTTTCATCTTTATTATCTTGTTCATTATTATTTGTATTTTTATTATCTTTTGTAATTAATAAATTATTTTCTGTTTCTTTTACAGTATTTCTTTTTTCAACTTCAGTAGGAAAATTATTTCCATTTGCAATATCATCTTTCTTATTATCATTTTTAATATTATTTTTATTATTATTAGTATCATTTTTATTTATATTATTATTATCATTTTTATTTTCATCTTTTATATTATAATATTTTATATCATTATTATTTTGTTCATTATTATTTTCATCTTTTATATCATTATCTTTTTTATCATTATCTTTTTTATCATTATTATTTTGTTCATTATTGTTTTCTTCATTATTATTTTCCCCATTTATACTATCCGAATTCACACTAATAGAACTAGAATCTTTATTATCATTATTAATACTGGGATTAATAGACCCTCTCCCAATAATATAATCCTTCTTAGTTAAAGTAGTATCATTCGACTCAATATTTTTCTCAATTTTATTCTTAGCTTCAAGATCTTGTTGTTTCTTAATTCTGGCTTGAATTTCTCTAGCAGTAATAACACTTTTATATAACTTAACCATTCTAATTAATCTAACAATTCTAATAACTCTCAAAACTCTAGTAGCTCTACTAGCACTACTAACTTTACTCATAGCTTTAGCAGCTTGAACACTTGACTTAAATGATCTTTGTCTAGCAGAACCATAACCCATAATAGGATTAATAACCCAATCTAAATCTTGAAGAAGTGAAATGGTAGCAACGAGATCTAACCAGAAAAAGAAACTCCAAGTATAATCAATTTTTGATATAATATTAAATATCCATTCAAGTAAAAAAATACCAATTAATATACATTGTAAAACGTTAAATCCATAATCTATATTCACACGACACCAAGCTGCTTGAACGTCTGCTGCGAAAAGTGCATAAACTGTTAATATTGACATGAATATTAATACTGGAGCTGAATCAAGAAATTTAGCTATTCGCTTTTTCCATAATGGACGTTTTGATTGGTGACTTAATGTTGAATGAGATAATCCATTTGATGCAACAATTTTAGATTTGGATGATAGAATATTTATTGAATTCTGGTCATCTTCATTATCAGAATTTTGAGATTGAGAATTTTGAATATTTAAAAGTTTTTTTGGGTTTGTTAA
>JAJMZS010003408.1:0-18747 GCA_023807205.1 Isotricha prostoma | reverse complement strand
TTAAAAATTTATCTGTTTTCATGTTTGAGGATTTGTTTATTATTAGTTTTAAATCATCAGATGTTATTGATATGTCGTTTTCTAAGTTTTTATTTCGGAGACATGAACAATTTGCTCCCATATTATATTTAATTTTTATTTTTTAATTTTATGTTTTATTTTCCTTTTTGGAATAATTATTTTTAATTAATTTTTTTTTATGTAATTTTGTATAATAAATAATTCTCATAATTATAAAAAAAAATAAAAATTATTTATTTTTCATTTATAGATTTAAGAAAAAAGAAAAAGAAAATGTGAGTAAGGTAAAATTTTAAAATTGAAAAAAATTTAAATAAAACTCTATGTTGATATACTAAAATATTTCATAAAAATCAAAAATTAAAATTAAATAGTCATACACTTTAATCCTTAATTAATAATCAAAATTTAAAAAAAATCTAAAATTATAATTTTAAATAAACTCATAATTCCTAAAAAAAAAACAATCTAATTTTCCATAAACTGACAATATCATCTAAAAAAATTAAGAAAAAACTACCATTGGATAACCATCATATATTGTAATAATTAAAATTTATAAAACTTTTTGAATATTATCATCATTTTCAAAAAAAATATGAAAAGCATTTTTTTTCAAAAACAAAAACAAATTTGAATTATAATGGAAAAGTTATATAAAGTATAAGAATTTCCTCTTCAAAATATTATAATTTAAAATGAACGTGGAGAAAAAAACTCCAAAACAAAAAATTTTTATAATTAAAAAAGTAATAAATCAAAAAAAATGGTCAAAAGATGAAGATGAAGAATTAATAAAACTTGTATCTTCTCATAATGGAAAAAAATGGAAAGAAATAGCATCAAATTTTCATAATAAAACTCCCCTTCAATGTTTTAGTAGATATAAAAGAATAAGACCAGGAATTTATAAAGGAACTTGGAAAAAAGAAGAAGATGAATTAATATTATCTTTAATTGAAAAATATGGTACTTCATGGTCAAAAATAAGTAAAATTGTAAAAACTAGAAATGGTAAACAAATAAGAGATAGATATATGAATGTTTTAGCGCCTAATATAAATAAAAAAAAGTTTTCTCCTGAAGAAGATTTTTTACTTATACAATTATATGAAAAATATGGTCCTAAATGGGCAACTATAAGAAATTTTTTTAAAAATAGAACAACCGATATGATAAAAAATAGATTTCATTCTTGTTTAAAAAAAAGATATGATGATAATAATAATCAAAGAATTAATATTAATTTTGATAAAGTTATTAAAAAAATTAAAAAAAGTGATAATATTTCTAATAAAGATAAAGAAAAAGGCAATGATGATAATTCAAAAATGATTTTAAATAGAAGTACAGAAGCAACAACTATAAATAATTTAAAAGAATCATCGATAATTTCAAAATTATCGTATCAACCAAATTTTTCAATTATAAATAATAAAGTTGAGAAAGATGGTAGAAAAAATATAGATTTACCTGCAAATGCGTTATTTAATAATGAATTAATAGGAATTTCATTAGATGATGATGAAGATTTTTAAATTTAATTAATGTGTGCTATTATTATCATAATAGCTATAATTTATTATTCATATTGTAAAATAAATATAAAGGTTGAAATGTTGAAGAAAAAATTTTATGTCCTATTATACATTTATACCTCAGGATTACAATATGGATTTTTTGTTGTATTTTGGAATATAAATTTATGTATAATTATAATAATTTTATAGAATAAATTACCTTTGTTTATTAAAATATTGGAAATAAAAATATCTAGTTGCAAATTTAAATATTTATAAAAATATTATTATTGGATTTGCTCTTATTTTTATTTGAAAATATAAGGATTAAAGTATTTTTTAAAAATATTTTTTTTTGGTATTTTTTAATAATTGGAATATTAATTAAATTATAAGTAAAATTGAGTTAAATAAAATATAATATTAAAAAGCAAAATTTAAAAAAAATAATTATTTTTTGACAAACTTAATTTTTATTAATTATTTATTTCTCATATTAAATTTATTATTTTTAAATAAAATAAAATAATACAATAATTCTATATTTTTATATATTTAAAAATATAACATTAATAATAACTTGGGATAATATAAATAAAAAAATAACAATTATTTATAACTTAATCAGCATAAAATCATATAAATAACTTAATAAAAATCTTTAACATATGGACTATTTTTATATCTCCCAATAAGATTTTTTCCTAAAATATTTTTAACTTTCTTTTCAATTTCACTTTCAAATCTTGATGCATTAGGAGATAAAATACTATTATCATTACTTTTATTTAAATCAGTTATATTATTATCATTATCATAACTATTAAACATAGAGTTATTTTTATTATTTAAAGTATTTTGAACATTTCTATCTCTCATAATATTTTTTCCATTATTAATTAAACCTTCACTTAAATTTGATCTTAATGGTTTTTTCCTTTGAAATTTTTCTAAATAAATACTCATATTTTTCTTTTTTTTTCCTAAATTTTGTACATCATCATTAAATTGTCTATGTTTAGTAATTTTAACTGGAGAATTTCTTGATTGAATTTTCTTAATTGGGAAATTATTTTTATTCAAATTATTATTTATATTTTTATCATTTACATTATTAATATTTTCAATATTGATATTATTTGTTCTTTTAATTAAATTATTAAAAATTGGATAAACTTTTACAATTTTAGGTTTAAAAGGATTAATTTCAATTTCATCTGCAGATTGAAATTTCGGATTATTAAATTTAAATGTTCCGTTTTCATCTGCAATTTTTTGTCCAGCATTATAAATAAAATTATCTCTTAAATCTAATTGATTTGTTAATATTTGAATTTTAATATCTCTTCTTTTTATTTCATTTTGATTTATATTATTTCTATGTTCTGAATACATATTTTCAAGACGAGCTATATAATATTTATATATATTTATTATATTTCTTATTGCTAATGATTCAATATCTTTTTCAATTATTTCATTTATTTTTTTTTCAAATTCTTTTCTTTTTTCCATTAAATTTGATTGTTTTGTATAATCAGTTGCCATATTTTTAATTTTATTATCAATTTCAATTTTTTTAGAACTTATTATTTTTTGAATAGCAGCATTATTAATAGTAGGATTTGTATTCATATTTAATTCATTTTCCGAAATTTCAACTCTTAACATTTCAATTTCTTTTTCTTTATTAATAATTTCATTTTTAACACTAATTTCTTCTTCAAAATGTTTAATCAAATTTTTTTTGAAATTTTCATAATTTTTTTCACTATTATCAACTTGATTATCTCCCAAATCCATACTCTTATTAACTCTTTCTTTCTCAGCAATTTCCATTTTAATATTACTAATTTCATTTTTCAAATTTTTAATATACTCATCTAATTTACTAACTTGTAAAACTCTATTATCAACAATATTTTTCTTAATACTAATTTTAATTTTTTTAGCTTCATTTGCATATTGTAAAGTATGAAGAGTTTCATCAATAAACATTAAACTAGGACTAACAGTTGCAATCATACAAATTCTACAATTTCCAGAAAAAGATTCTTGTAATAAATAAGTTAATTTTGAATCTCTTATTGGAATATGAACTTTCTTTTTCATAGTCAATGCTTTTATACATTTTCCTAATGCTAATAAACTCTTATTTATATTCCCAGTCTCAGCATCAGCTTTTGATGATATTGAAACTTTTTCACTTCCTGCTAAATCTACTAAGAAAAGTTTACCAAAAGCAACTTTATTTGATGATGATAATTGTGAATCTTGACTTTCAACATTAACTAATAGAATTGCATGTGAACGTGATGAATTAATATTATATAAAGTTTTCTTTTCAGTTCTATTCTTATTACCAATTTGTAATAAACGAAAAGCATCATTAGCATTATTAATATTTCTTTGAATTGCATTAACTAAAATAACACCTTTTTGAGGATCAAATCTAGAATCAATTTTTTTTCTATTATTATTAATTTCTAATAAATCTTTTAATTGTTCATTATAAACTTCAACATAAGAAATATTAACATTATATTCTTTATCTTTAACTTCATTTAAAGCATTAAATAAGTCATTTAAAGCTCTAATCATAATACCATGATTTAAATTATCTCCAACCATAGTATAAGTTTTACCTGAACCTGTAGCTCCATATGCAAACACTGTTCCATTGTAACCTTCCATTACACTTTCAATTAAATGTTCTGTTGTGAAATGATAAATGTCTTCTTGTTGTGTATTCTCATCGAATGCATAATCGAATTCAAATTTTGTTTGTTTTGATTGTATTATTTCTAAAGCATTGTCTTTGTTTATGTATTTACTTCCATCTTGTGTGTAATTATATTGAGTTGGCTCTGTTATTATTAAGGTTTTTAAATTTTCAATTTCTATTGTTTTTATGTTGGAGTATGTTAGTTCCATTTTATTTAAGGGACGTGAACGAACTGCTACTATCATATCTTTTGATGATGATTTTATATCTTGGTTTTCTTCATCTTGTTTCATATTTTTTTTTAATTTGATTTTTTTTTTTATTTTTTTTTTACTATTTAAGAGGGTTTTTATTTTGTTACATTTTAAGAAGGGATTTTATTATTATATAATGTGTTTTCACTTTTTTCTATTTATTATAAATTAATTTTTTTATTTTTAAATTAAATGATTAATTAAAAACAAAATTTCATATATATTTTCTAAATATGTCAAATATTCAAATTGCAGAAATAAATGGAATGAAAATATATAATTTAACAGGAGGAAAAACCTTATATGAATTAATGAAAGAATCTCACTTTTCAGTAAAGAAACTGAAAAAAAATCAAGAATATACAAATAGAATAGAAATTTTACAAGATTGTACATTTCCAGTATCATCAGAATGTATAAGAATATCAAAAGATGGAAATTACCTTTTTGCAAGTGGAATATATCCTCCTCGTTTAAAAATATTTGACTTTAAAGAAATGTCATTAAAATGTGAAAGAGGATTTGATAGTCAAATAAGAAAAATAGAAATAATAAGTGATGATTATAAAAAATGTGCAATGTTATGTGAAGATAGAAATATAGAATTACATGCTCAATATGGAAAACATTTTAAAATAAGAATCCCAAAATATGGAAGAGATATAAAATATGATCCAATATATTGTGATTTATTTTCATGTGGAACTGGAAATGAAATTTATAGATTAAATTTACATGAAGGTCAATTTTTACAAAGTTTTGAAACAAAAGCAATTGGTATTAATTCATTAGGTTATAATCAACCATTAGAATTATTAGGTTGTGCTTGTGAAAATGGTATTGTTGAATTATTTGATTTAAGAAGTAAAAAAAATTGTTATTCATTTGATGATTTTAATTGTGATTTAACTTCAATTAATTTTAGTTCTGATGGTTTAAATATGGCAATTGGAAATAATGAAGGAGTTGTTAATGTTTTTGATATGAGAAATTCTAAACCTTTATATTCAATTAATCATGCTTATGGTTTACCTATTATTAAAATATTATTTGATGATAATTCTAAAAATATTATTACTGTTGATAAGAAAATTGCTAAATTTTCAAATTATAAAAATGGGAAAAGTTTTACTAATATT
Organism: Isotricha prostoma; assembly: GCA_023807205.1. NCBI lineage: Eukaryota > Ciliophora > Litostomatea > Vestibuliferida > Isotrichidae > Isotricha > Isotricha prostoma. The sequence continues at coordinate 13,088 of JAJMZS010003408.1, read as the reverse complement.
GAACCAAAATATGATATTAATGATTTTGAAATTTATCCTAATTCAGGAATGCTTTTTTTTGGATGTGAAAGTGAAAAAGTTGAAATTTATTTTATTCCACAATTAGGTCCTTCTCCTAAATGGGCTTCATTTTTAGATAATATAACAGAAGAATTAGAAGAAGCTAAAAATTATTCTTTATTTGAAGATTATAAATTTTTAACTGAGAAAGAATTAGATGAATTAGGTGCTCAAAATTTAATTGGAACTAAATTAGTTAAACCTTTTATGCATGGTTATTTTATGGATTTTAAATTATATAAAAAATTAAGAGATTTAAATCAACCTTTTTCATATAAGGAATATTTACAAAAGAGAAAAGAAGAAAAAATGGAAAAATTATTAAGTGATAGAATTGTATTTAATAAAGGAAAAAAACCAAAAATTAATTCTAAATTATTAAATAATGAAAATGTTAATGAGAAAAGTAATGTTAATTTAAATGATCCTAGATTTGCTGAATTGTTTAATAATAAAGAATATGCTATTGATTTTACTAGTGATAAATTCAAAAAGAAAAATAAGAATTTAAAAGTTAATGATGATGAAAATGAAATAAATGAAGAATTAAAAAAAATTGAAGTTAAAAATAAAAAAGATAAAGATAAAGATGAAGATAATATTGTAAATAAAGAAATATTAAAATTAAATCAGAAATTATTACAAAAGAAAAGGAAAAAAATTCAAAAATTTCATCAAGGTTATGATATAGATAATAATGAGAATTTTGAAGAAAGATTAAATAAAAAAGAATTAGAAGAAGATGATAATGAACAAGAATTTGAAATTGAAAATAAAATAAGATCTTTAGAGAATAAAAAAGCATATAATATAGAAAAAAATAAAAAACAAAAACAAAATGAAGAATTAATAAAAGGAAGAAGAATTGCAGCAAGTATAAATCAACTTTCAAAACAAAAACTTCATTAAAATTTTTTTTAAACAAAAATAAAATAAAAATAAAATAATTAAATATATAAAACTAATATATATTAATAATGAAAAAAAAAAATTTCCTAATTACTTTTACTTCTATAACTTTTATTAATTTTTCCATTAATAAATTCAACTTCTTTTCTTTTTCCTTTATTATTTTCATAAAAACCAATTCCATGAGGAACACCATTTACAAAAGTACAAATAAACTTATCTCCATTTTCCTTTTTAATTTCACCTTTACCTTCTTTAATACCATTTTTATATTGTCCTTTATAATATTCATTTTCATTCCATTTATATTTACCTTCACCATTAAATACTCCATTACTATATTCTCCTATATATTCATTTCCATTCTTTTTATAATAATAATGTCCTTCTCCATCAAATTTATTATTTAAAAAATTTCCTTCGTAAATATCACCTGACCCAAATGTTAATTTTCCATAACCACATTTTTTATCATTTTCAAATGAACCTTCATATTTATTTCCATTATTAATTTCTATTCCATTTCCTTCTTTTAATCCATTTATAAAGTCACCTTCATAATAATTATCTGTTTTATATGAATATTTTATTCCTTTTCCATTTAAATTATTATCTTTAAATAATCCAATATTAATATCACCATTTGGTTTTATTAATTTATTCCAACCTATTGATCTATCATTGAAAAATGTTCCTATTAAAATTGAGGAATCATTATATATTTCTTTTCCAAAACCACATTTTTTTCCATTATATAAATTTATTTCTCCTTCATATAATGAAGATATTTTTGATAATAATTCATTTATGTCATTTGATAATGGATTTTGTTTATATGTTATTTTAATTCCTTTATGTTTTTTTGATTTTAATATTTTTTTTTCTATTTCTTCATTTGGATTCTCTTTGTAATACTCTCTCCAAGATGTATTTTGGTATTTGGTTAATTTTTCATTTTTTATTTTGTTATTTAATATATTTTCAATTATTTCATTTTTTGTTTTTTCAATATATTTTTTATATAATTCATTTGAGAATTTCTCTAAATCATTTTTTAAATGTTTTTTATATGATTGTCTAAATAAAAAACCTTTTATAAATTTATTTAATTGTGTAATATTTTCAATTGGAATATTATTTCCTAATTTTTTTAATTTCAAATTATTTATAATATTTTTATCATCATGATTATCATAAATATAAGCATCATTTTTCATATCCAAATTAGTTAAATTTTCACTTTGATTTTCTAATTGAGGATTTTTATTTATAATAATTGGTAATTGATTTTTTTTAGATAAATCTTCAATTCTATTATCATGAGTTTTATCAAAACAAGATTTACAATTATTTCCCATATTTAATGAATTTTTTAAAAATTAAAAACTATAATATATTATTAAAATAATTAAATTATAAGATAATTATTTTAATAACAATTATAAAAATCTATTCCAAAAAAAATTGGAAATTCTAATTTTATAATAATATCAATATATCTCAATAAGAATAAAGGATTAAAAAAATAATATTAAAATAAAATAAATGAACTAAAAATAGATTTTTTATCTTAAATAATGCATTTAAAAAATCAAAAGTTAAATATTTGTATAATAATTGTTTATATTTTTTACAACTAAAATATTATTTAATATTAATGTTAAAAAAAATTTTTAAATTAATTATTTAATTTTGTATTTGTTTTATTAACAATTAGGAATTAAATAATGAAAAAGGATGAAAATAAAAATTCAGATGAAAGAATAAATAATGTATCAAATGAATTGTCTGAACCAACAAATAATAATAGAAATAAAGAAGAAAATTCATATAATCAAATTCCTATTTCATCAGATATTCCAAATGAAAATATTAATATTAATAATGATAATAATTTAATCCAAAATATTGAAAATGATAATCATAATAATAATAATATAAATTTGATAAACAATCAAAATGATTTAAATATTCAATTAAATGTACAAGAGAATCACAATCACAAAATAACATTTTCATTTATTTTATTTTTAGTGATAAATACTTTAGGATTTATTCATTCATTTTTTAAATCTTATGACATAAAAAATTATTCTTTAATATTATGGCCATTAATAAGGAAAAAACAATTATATAGAATATTCTCAAATCATTTTTATCATCATGGTTTATTTGATTATTTAACAAATATGATTGGAGCATTTTATATTACTAAATATTTAGAAAAAGAAATAGGTACAATATTTATTATTATCATATCTATTCATTCAATTATATTAACTTCTATTTTTTATTTAATTTCTGTTTTCATTCTTAAATTTCTATTAAGATTACCAATTTATAATTTTTTTGAACAATGTGGATTTAGTTCTTTATTTTTTACTTTATATTTCTCTTATTTTTTACTTGGAAAAAATTATGAAAGAAAAATAAATTTATTATTTATTATTGTAAGAGGAATATATTCTACATATTTATTAATGTTATTAATTCAAATTTTAACACCAAATGCTTCTTTAATTGGTAATTTATGTGGAACTCTAAGTGCATATATTATGTTTAGAATATGTAAATATATTACATTTCCTAAAATTGAATGGGTTAAAGATTTTGAATCATTTTTTACTTTAAATTCAGCTGAAAATAAAATGAGGAAATTATTGGGTTATATTTGTATAGAGGAAGATAATAATATTATTGATAATTTAAAACAATTAAATTGTTTTTGTGAATTTTATACATTTAGACCTTTAGTTGAAGAACAAAATAATAATAATAATAATAATCAATAGAATAAAATGATATAATAATAATATAAAATTTTATTAAATTTTTTTTTATATTTTTAATTTTAAATTATTCTAAAAATTTGTAACTAAAATAAAATTTAAATATAAAAAATATGGATAAAAAGGAAGATATAAATTCTATAAATAAAAAACCAAATACTAAAAGAGAAATAATTATAAATCCATTTGAAAAAAAAGTTAAAAAAATAAAAGAAGAAATGGAAAATTTAGATCCAGATAATCTTTTATTAAAAGTAGACCCATCAATAGATTCAACAAAAACAATAGAACAAATTCAAAGATATTATTATCTAATAAATAATGAATTATCAAGATACAATAAAAATGAAACAATTAAGAAAGATTTAAAAGAAAAAAATATAGAATTAAATAAAAAAATTGGAGATATGATTCATCCAAAAAAAGAAAATTTACCAAATCAAGAAGAAGAAGAAAAAAAAAGATTAGAAAATAATAATAATGATGAAAGAATAAATAAACCAACAATAGATTATAAAGTAAAAATTCGTTCTTTAGAAAATAATATTGTTTATACTTATCAATGTTATAATAATACAAAATCAAAAAATTCAAAATTAATGCTTGAACTTGATGAATTAAGAAAAACTGTTTATACAAAAAATAAAAAATTAGAAGAATTAAAAAAAACATTAGAAGAAGAAGAAAAAAAATATAATGAAAATAAACAAGAAGTAGAAGAAAATTTAAATAAAAAAGATGATATGAAATTATTTAATAAAATAAAAAATAATCAAAAAATATTAGAATCAGCGAATAAAGAAATGATAGAAAAAATAAAAGAAACAGATCAATTTATGACACAAAGACAAGCAAAAAAAAAATGTTTAGATTTCCAAACAGAACAATTAAGAAAAAAGGCAAAAAAAATAGAAGAAAAAAATGATAATGATTTTAAAAATTTTGATGAATTACATAAAAATGAAATGGAAAAAGTAAAAAATTTTAATCAATCAAGTAGAATAATAGAAAGTTTAGATCAAACAAAAATGAAAAGTTTAGAAGATATGTTAAATGAAATGTTTAATGAAACAAAAACAGAAAATATACAACAATTTATAGATTATTTTATTAAATCATGTGAAGAATATAAAACTTTTCAAGATACAATAAAAACTTTATCAAGTCAAGTGATTAATTTAGAAAAAGAAGTTGATGAATTAGAATATATTATTAATTTCTGTGAAGAAAATTTAGAAGTAGTTAATAAAAATAATTTAGATGAAGAAGAAATAAAAGAAATTGAAGATTTAAAATTATGTTCTGAACAATTTATTAATGTTCAATATCAAGCAATAAATGAAGCTTATAAAGAATTTAGTGAAAAATTAAGTCAAATGATGATTAATGATGATCCTCAATTAAAAAATAATCCTGAAATTAAAAATGATTTTTTAAATTTTTATGTTAATTATTTAAATGATATGCAAGAAAAATTAAAAAATATATCTCAAGTTTTAAGAAAAAAAAATCGAGATAAAGATTTATTTGATTTTAATGGATGGGATAGTAAATGGGAAAAAGCAGATAAAATTAAAGAAAATGTACAAAAAGAATATGAAAAAACAGGTTCTTTATCAAAATTTGATAGGAAATTAATAAATAGTATGGTTAATGATGTCTTATTAAAAGATAAAATAAAAAAATAAAAATATTATATTATTATTTTAAAATGTTTTTTTTTATACAAATTGTATTAAAAAGAATTTATTATTTTAATATGAAAAAAATTGTTTTTTCATTAAATAAATATAAAAATGGGAAGTTGTAATAACAGAGATAATTCAGACCTTGATGATGAATGTAAGAAAAAAAAAAAATAAATAAAAAAAATATTTTCTATAGTAATTTCCTATAATTATTTCAAAATAATGTACGCAATAGGAAAAGGAGGATTTGGTCGTGTATGGAAAGTAATGCATAAAAAAACAAAGAAAATATTTGCAATGAAAGAAATGTCAAAAGCAAAAATATTTATAAGAAAATCAATAAACTCAATATCAAAAGAAAGAGAATTTCTCTCAAAACTAAATTATCCATTTCTTTCAAATATGCATTACGCATTTCAAACTCAAACACATCTTTACATAATATTAGATTATCTTTCAGGTGGTGATTTACGTTATTATATATGTAAAAATAATATATTTACAGAAAAAGAAACAAAATTTATAATATCAAATATACTTTTAAGTTTAGAATATATTCACTCAAATCATATTATTCATAGAGATATTAAACCAGAAAATTTAGTTTTTGATTCAAAAGGTTATTTACATTTAACTGACTTTGGCATTGCAAGGGAACATCATGAAAATGAGATTCTTATTAATTCAAGTGGTACTCCTGGTTATATGGCACCTGAAGTTTTAATTAAAAAACCACATTCTTTTGAAGTTGATTTTTATGCTTTAGGTATTATTATTTTTGAATTAGTTTATGGGAAAAGACCTTATAATGGAAAAACTAGAAAAGAAATTAGAGATCAAGTTATTAGTCGTGAAGTAAAGTTAAAAAATTGTAATTTACCTCTTAATTGGGATGAAAATTTAATTGATTTTATTAATGGATTACTTAAAAGAAAAATTAAAAATAGATTAGGTCATAATGGAATTTCTGAAATTAAAAATCATCCTTTTTTAAATGATGTTAATTGGGAAGAAATTGAAAAAATGAATTTACAATCACCTTTTATATTTTATGGTGAAGATAATTTTGATAAAAGTTATGCTAATAAGAAAGATGAAGAATATGATGAATTAAAAATTGAAGAGTATGTTAAATTAATTAATGATAGTAATGTTTATTGTAATTTTTATTATAATGAAGGGAAATGTAATATTAAAAAGTTGAAAGATAGTAATTTAAATAATAATTATGAAGGAATTAGTGGAAGAAGTACAAGTAAACAAAGTAATAATTTAAATAAGAGTTTTGAAAAGAAAAGTGAAAATAAAGAAAAAGAAAGTAATATTTCTAAATTAAATTTTGGAAAAAAATTTTCAATGGATATTAATAATAATGGAAGTTTTAGTGAAAGGAATATTTATTTTAAAAGGAAAAAATCTAGAAGTAAAAATGAAAAAGATGATAATGATGATCAAACTGAATTAAATGTAAATGTTGAACCTGTTATTTTAAAAATGAAATCTTCCAAAATAAATAATGAATGAAGATTTTTATTAGTATATAAATTAAGTTTTTTCCATTTTTGTAGTATATATTCATTTTTAAATATCAATATTTAGATATATTTTTTTTGAATTAGATTAAAAAAAAATATTATTATATAAAATTAGTTCATTATTAAATTATTTTTAATAATAAATTTCTTTATTTAAATAAAACATATTTTTAAGCATTAACCTGTAATAAAATTTTACTCATATTTTGTTTCTTTCTTTCTCTTAATAAAGATAAAGTATTATTATAATATTCTTCAATTTCAGGTAAATATTTAGCATCTTTATTTTCAATTTTCATACTATGAATATGATTTTTAACTAATTCAATTAAATCATTAATAGTATCAATACTAATAAAATCGCAAAAACCATCATTTTCAAATTTATCAATTAAATAAATATACTTATTAATAATATAAATAAACAAAATAGCATTTTGTGGATTTGTCATAGCAAAATCAGCAAATCTTTTAGCTTTAATTAAACAATCATTAACTTTATTTTTATCCATATTATCTCCATTACAAAATAGATGAACACAACTTAAAATAGCAATACATTGATCACCTCTTTTAATTAAAGTTTGAGCAGCTTGTACAATATTTGAAGTAATACCAATTAAATTATCATGACCTAAAATATTAAAATTTAAAACAGCACCAATCATTTCATTTAATAAATCTACTTTAAGATCATTATTCATTTTTCCACTATTAAAAACTTGTATTGCAGAAGTTAAAGCAGAATAACAAACTTCTTCATAATTATTTTTATCTATTTTAACATTATTTGCTTGAGTTGCTAATTGAAGATATAATTTAAATGATAATTCAGGATATTCATTTTCTAATAAAGTAATAGTATCATTTACTTGTGTATAAACTCTTCTTATAAATTTATTAAATAAATCATTAGTATCTAAATTTCTTAAATCATATTTTGAAATAAAATCAAGATGAATTGGTCTATTATCATTATCTTCAATATTATTATTTTTAGCAAAAGAATTTGAAATTGAATAAGCCAAATTTAAATATGTTGAAACTAAAGCAGGTAAAGTATATTTCATTCTTTCTCTTCCTCCTTTTACAAAAGCATTTTTTAATACATTTAATATATCATAAACATTTTGAGGATCATTAGTTTTAATTGTATATAAAACTTTACAAACTGCCGTTTGTTCATATTCAAATTGATATTGATCAAAATCTCCTGAATCAGGTGAATCTTCAAGTAATGGTCTAATAAAATCTACTAAAGTTGTCATTTTTGAAGAAGAATTAATTTCAACTTCTGATTTTTCTCCCATTAAAGAATCTATTATTCTAAGAGATAATGTAGCACGAGATGAATAATTTAAATATTTCATTAATTCTGGAAATGATGGCATATCAAAAATTGATAATTGAGATTCTAAAGGTGATGCTAATAATCTTCCTATTAATTTCATACCTTCTAAATTTAATTTTTCACCTCTATTTTTATTTAATATTGAAACACAATCTCCTAAAATATTATTTACAGTCATTAAACGATTTTTCTGTGGTGAACACTTAATTGCAAATTTCAAGAAAGCAGATTGTAATTCTATTAACTTTAAATTATCATTTAAATTCAAACCAAGATTATCTCTTATAATTTTATCAATATTAACTTTCAATAAATTGAAAATTTGACTTGGTGAACTTCCACCAATATTTTCTTCTTTATTATTCATAACATACTTAGCTAATTTTTCCATAAGAGAAATAAAAAGTGTTTTAATATCAACAACACTTTCTAATTTACTAGAAGTTTCCAATAAAGTATTCATAGCTTCAATATTATATTCATCTGGAAAAGCTTGAATAACACATTCCATTAAATATTGTTGACTCATAGCATCTTTACTCTCTAATAAAATTTCAATAATTCTAGGTAAAACTTTTTTTTGATAAATTTCAGGTGTAATAGCATTTAATTGAGATAATCTTGTAATATTTTCACCAACTAAATATTTTAATTGTTCTCTTTCTTTTTCTCTAGTAATTCTCTCTTCAGGATCATCAATATTATTTAATCTAATCCAAAGACGATTCATATCATCTAAATTATTTAAAATAAACTTAATAGAATCATCAGCAGAAGCACCAGGTTTTTCATATTCATTACCTTTATCAGGTAATCTATCTTTAATCATTTTTAAAAAGAAAAATCTACAAAATAAACCTCTTAAAGGATTTTGTACACCTTTCATTAAATTAAACAAATCAAAAATAATATCAGTTGCATTTGCATGACCAGTTTCAATATAAGCAGAAGCAACACAAATTAATAAATATAATCTAGAAACTATTGTTTCACATTGTTGAACTACATCATATAAATCTTTCATTCTTCTTCCTCTACGAGCTTCTTCTCTGAAATAATTGTAAATATATTGCATTTCGTCAAAAATTGTTGTGTATAAATGATAATAATTACTTGGGGATAATTTTGATGAACGAAGTGTGTCTAACATGTTTTTACCATATTTTAAACAGTGACGAAGTTTATTGTTGTCTATTGCTGTACGGACTTGATATGCTTGAGCGTTTACTTCTTGGATTAGAGAATCTAATAATTTTTCTTGGTCAATTTCTTCTACTTGGTTTTCATCGTCTGACATTTTTTTTTTTTGAATGATATTTTTTTTTTTTTTGATTTTTTTTTTATTATTTTTTTTTTAAAATTATATTTTTTTATTTTATATTATTTTTTAAATATTTTTTTTTAATTTAATTATTATCAAAAATTTTTATTCGAGTTTTATATTAAACATTTCATTTAATCTATCTTCTAAACTTTTAAATTTTAATTCATATTTTTTATCTTCTTCTTCTTCTTCTTCTTCTTCATCTTCAATAGCTTTATTAGGTATAATACAAGTATCAAAAGGATCCATTCCAAATTTAAAACCTTTTAATAAGTTTTCTTTATCCATTTCTAATCGAGGATCTTCTTCTAAATTTTCAGGTTCTAATATTTCATATTTTTTACCTTTTTCTTCTTCTTCTTCTTTATTTAATTTTGATAATGTACTTTTTTGAATTTCTTTTAAGGGAATTAAATCTTCTTTTTTTTTTAATTTTTCTATGTCAATTGAATTTAATGTTTCTTCTTTATTAATAAGAAATTTTGGTAATAATTGAACTGGTTCTTTTTCTTTTATATTTATTATTAATGATGGTGAAATTGTTTTTATTGATATTGAATTTGAATAATTTTCTTTATATTCTCCTATTTGATCTTTACCTATTTTTTCTATTGTTTTATTTATAATTTCTTTTATATTTTCATTTGGTTCATCTTTATAAATAAGGAAAGATGACATTGATTTAAAATAAATAAGTATTAATATTTAAATTAAATATTTATATATTAAATGCTAATAAGAATTTAATTATTTTATTAAATAAAACTCAATGATAAATTCATATTTGATTCATTAATTTTGGGATTTTTTTCTATAATTTTTGTTTTTAAAATCCCAGTCAATACAAAGAAACTTGGAATTGAATTAAAAAATCCATTTAGACAAATAATAATAGAATTAATATAAATTATATAAATTTTTGTATATCCAAAATTTAAAAGTATTCTACTTATACCTTGTAAAAGTTTACTAATTACTAAATTAATGGGAAATAAACAATAAAGTTTTATATGTTTAATAAGTTCATTATATACAGAAGGGTTAGGGATTGAAATTATTTTTAAAGTTTTTTTAGAAAAAGAAATAACTTTAGAAAAAACATAAATATTATAAATAACATTTCCTAAAATAAAAATTATAAATATAATTTGAAAAAATTGAGTTTTTAAATCATAATTAACATAATCAAAAGAACAATGAGTTTGTGCAGGGCCATAAGAATTACTATAAAATGGAAATAAAGTCAATAACAAAGGTAAAATTATAGAATAACTAATTCCTTTAAATAACTTTACTTTATCATCACTTGAAGATAATCTTATGTTTAAAGATGTTAAAAATATATTACTTATTACTGATGTCCAACAAATTGATGATACTTCAAATAAATTATCAAAAAAACCTAAATAAATACAATAAGTTGAGTATTTATCAAAATAATAGTTAAAACCTAAAGGATATTTTATTGAAATATATATTGTATTTATTGATGATAAACAATTACTTATTATTAATAATAAAATTTCTTTACTTCCAAGTATTGAATTTTCATAAAAATTTGAATTTTTTTGTAAAGTTTTTGCTATTAAATCTTTTTCTTCAAGTAATATTGTATTAATATCATTTGTTTCTCCATTAATATCTTTATCATATTCTTCAATTATTACAGTATTTAAAGTATTTTTTGTATTTTTGTTACATATACAAGTTTTTATGAACGTAAAAATAAATATTATTATAATAATTGAACAAAATATAAAACTAATGAATGAAAAATATAAACGTAATGTTATTATTGTTTCAAAATCATTTAACCCTATTTCATTTATTATTGATATCATATAAATTAATAAATAAAAAGAAAAATAATATTTAAATTAATTAAATAATATTTTTAATGATTTAATTTTAAAAATAATTTATTAAAACATCCTAAAATCTATCAACCAAATTTTTAATATAACAAATTTGAATTCCAAAAATAAGAATCATAGTAATCATTTCAATAATAGAGAAAAGAGTAATATTTCTATTATGCATCCTAACACTAATATTATGACTTTCAGTTTTTTTAACAATTAAATTTTCTTTAATTCTCATTTCATTAATTTTATTATCAATAGTATTTAATTTAATAGAAAGTTTATCCATAGATTTACTTTCTAAACTTTTATCTTCATCGACTCCATAACTAATACCAAAAGTAACAGTATTTTCTTGTTTATTTTTAAAATTATTTAAAAAGAAAGTATATAAACCAGGTTCAATAACTTCAAAATCATAATAAAAAAAATTTTTATCTTTAGCACTAACAATTTGTTTTTTATTTCCATTTTTTTCAGGACCAGAAAAAGTAAAATAAATTAATTGATCAGGATGATATAAAATAAAAGCAATTCTAATCTTACAAGGTTTTTCTATATATTCATATAACATTTCTCCATTTCCAGGACTTAATGTAAAACTTATTAAATCTCGAAAAGTAAAATTTGCTATTTGTCTATCAAATTCTTCTTTTTCTTTTTCTCTTTGAATTCTTTCTGCTTCTCTTTTCTCTCTTTCTGCTTTTTGTTTTTTTTTCTCTTCCATATTTACTTTTTCTACATTTTGATATTTTTCTTTTTTTTCTTTTTCTATTTTTTCTTTTTCTTTTTGTTCTTCTTCAAATGTTGAATTTGTATTTGAAAGTATATTAGTTAAAAATTTTTCTAATTCAAATGTTAAATTAAAATTATCATCATTTGTTTCATTCATTAATGTTGATGGTTTTTTTGGTTGTTGATTTTGTTTTGTTGTTTTATAATTTGTATTTTGTTTTTTTTGTTGAGTTTGTTGTTGATTTGTTTTTTGTTTTTGTTGAGTTTGTTGTTGTTGTCTTTGTTGAGTTTGTTGTTGATTTATATTTTGTTGTTGTTGTCTTTGTTGAGTTTGTTGTTGATTTATATTTTGTTGTTGTTGTCTTTGTTGAGTTTGTTGTTGATTTGTTGTTTGTTGTTGTCTTTGTTGATTTTGTTGATTTATATTTTGTTGTTGTTGTCTTTGTTGAGTTTGTTGTTGATTAATATTTTGTTGTTGATGAGTTTGTTGTTGGTTAATATTTTGTTGTTGTTGATTAATATTTTGTCTTTGTTGAGTATTTTGTTGTTGTTGAGTATTTTGTTGATTTATATTTTGTTGTTGTTGATTAATATTTTGTTGTTGTTGATTAATATTTTGTTGTTGATTAATATTTTGTTGTTGTTGAGTATTTTGTTGTTGTTGATTAATATTTTGTTGTTGATTTATATTTTGTTGTTGTTGATTAATATTTTGTTGATTTATATTTTGTTGTTGTCTTTGTTGATTTATATTTTGTTGTTGATTTATATTTCCTTGTTGTTGTTGATTATAATTTATATTTTGTTGATTTTGTTGATTATATTGTTGTTGTTG
>JAJMZS010003407.1:0-18785 GCA_023807205.1 Isotricha prostoma | reverse complement strand
TTTATGAGAATATCAAATGTTAAAATATGTTTTTGTAAAAGGAAAATAATAATATTTTATTAATTAATTATATTTTATTTAATGAAAAAATCAAAAAATCTACTTTTGAATATTAAATCTAAATACTTATTAGATATTATATTTGAATATATTTATAATTATAATCTTAAGTTCAAATTATTAAAATATAGCAAAATATTACAAAAAAAATATGATTTAAATTTATATGAATATCAAAAATATTATAGACTTAAATTAAAATTTTTATCTTTTGATGAATTGTTTAAAAATAAAAAAGAAATAGCTAATAAAAATAATTTAAATGAATCTACATTTGACTCCATAATCAAAACTTACATTTATGAATATATTAATAATTACCTAAAAAATAATTCAGAAAATCCTTTTGAATTTGTTGAGATTGAATCCAAAAATTCTTTAGAATATTTTATGATTACACAAAATTTGTGTGAAAGTTTGAATATTAAACTAAATATTAACAATAATTTAAAAGAAAATCAAATTAAATTATATCAACAAATAATTCAAAATATTAATTCATCAAATAAAAGAATTTTAATAAGTTTAATAAATGATAAATCAAAAATAAAAAAAAAAAAAAATGAAGGAATAAATGATTTAAATTCAATATTAGGAAAAATTGATATTTATCATTGTAGAATATTAAATTTTAATAATATTAATTATTTAGATATAAATTTCAAACTATTTTCAAATTTAATTGAATTATATTTTACAGGTGATATTTCAAAGGATATATTTGAAATAATTAATTCAATGAATTCTTTAACTCATTTAAGTTTAAAAGAAAATAATTTTCAAGATGAAATTACTTTAAAATTAAATAATTTAAATTATCTTTCTCTTGAAAACTGTAAATGTACTTTTATTATTAAATCAAAAGAAGTGGTTGAAAAATTAATTTATTTTAAAATTGATTCTTGTGAAGTTATTTTCGATTTTTTAAAAGAGAATGAAAAAATAGCATTTCCTAATCTTCAATATCTTTTTTTTTTAGAAGATATAGTGGATTTTAAAAATAGTAAAAATATTCTTAAAATTAAAGATAATAAAATAGAGTTACATCAAAATACAATAAATTACTATATAAATTTATTTGAAAATTGTAAAGAAATTAAAGAAGTAAATTTAGATATTTATCATATAAAAAAAATTGATGAAAACTTGTTTAATAAATTTTTGAATATTTTTTCTCAATTAAATTTCAAATCAATAAGTATATCTTCTTCTTTTAATGAATCAATATTAAAACAATTATTTGACAATACAAATATTTCAAAATCATGTGAATCATTAAAATGTTATATTGAAGATTCAAATTTTATTGATTTTCTATTTACTAATTTGAAAAATTTAAAAGATATAAACATTAATATAGAAAAAAAAATTCCAAAATTTAGAATTAATACAGCTAAAAATGAGACTATTAGTAATTTAAATGATAGATTAATTAAACAATATAAATTATTTAGTAAAGATAATAACTATGTTACAATAAAAGAAAATTATCAAATAAATATTAATTCAATTCAAATTAACAATTCTTGTTTTTCAATTTTAAAAAATTATTTTTATTGTCAAAATTTTACAACATTAATTACATTAAAATTAATAAATATTCCTATAAATACAGAAACACTTCCTTTATTTAATAAAAATTGTCAAATTAATTTTTTTAATTTAAAAAATTTAACAATAAGAATAATGAGTTATATTGATGCAAATTATATTTTAGAATTTAAGAAAAAAACTCTTTATCAGATGTGTAATAATAATCTACAAAATCCATTTGATATTAATCCAAATTTAATTGAAAAGGAAGCAATTATTAATTTTTCAAATAATCTTCATCAAGTTTCAAATTTAGAAAATATAGTTTTAAATTTTATGATTCCAGATATTGATAAAGATTTTATTAAAGATTTTGTTAATAAAATCCTTAATTTAAAATATTTAGATTATTTAGATTTTTCAATTACTCAAAATCATGAAGAAAATGAAAGATTATTGAAAAAAAATTTAAAAGGGCATATTAATATATAAAAAAGTATTATTTATATATTTTTTTAATTAATTATTTTATTTAAATCTGTTTCAAAACTTAATATTTGGAATTCTGAGTTATATTTATATTCATTTGTTTTAAATTTAGATAAAATTGAATTTAAAACCATTTCATTATTATTTTCATCAAGAAAAACATTATAAATTTCAATAATCACAGGACCTAAAATTCTTTTTAATTTATCATCTTCAATTGAAATATCATAATTATTACTAATAATAAATTTATCTAAATTTAAATTAATTAAATTCAGTGAATTTTTAAAAGTAATTTTAATATCATTTGATAAAATTGAAAAATTATTAATTGATTGTAAATCTTTTTCTCTCATTACAGATAATTTTTCAATTTTTGGAATTAATTGATATTTTGTACAAATTGGAATATATGAATAAATATTTATTAAATTAAATTCTTTTTTTAATTTCTCTGGAGTATTTCCAATAGGATGTTTAAATTTATCTCTTAAATTATCATTTATTAAATACTCAATTTTTGGTTTTGTTTTTTCATTCTCTTTATTATCTTGGTTTAAATCAGTTGATTCAACGACAAATTGTTTTGCTTGTTTAGTAATTATTGAAAATTTTGTATTTGGTTTTAACTTTGTTTTTGGTATTGATTCTTTTATATTCTGTATTTTTAATTTCCTATTTTTATTTTTTTGATATTGATTAAAATTAGGAAACTGAAAAAAATTCAGAGAATAATTATTATTATAATTATTATATTTATCTTCCCCTTTTTTAATTTTGTTTGATTTTAAATCTTGAATAAATAATTTAATATTTTCATCTTGATTATTTTTATTAAATTCATTTTCTTTTATTAAAGAAATATTGATTATTTTATTTTTTGAAATTTCTTTTTTCTCTGATTTTTCTTCAATTAAATTTATGAAATTAGAAGGAATAGAAATATTATTTACATTAGTATAATTCCCATAAAATTGTGAATAACTATTAATATAAGACATTGTATCTTGTTCCAAAACATCATTTAATAAATTTTGAAACATTGTTTGATTTGTATTTTGAATAAAATTACCAGTAATTAAATTTTTATTTGTTAGATTATTTTCACAATTTAAATGCTGATTTCTATTATTTGAAATGAAATTAGTTTGATTATTATTATTAAATTGATTTAAGTTTGTATGAAATTGAGTATTAGAAAATTTATTTTGATTTGAATAATTATTTTCTATGTTATATTTCATTTGATTATTTAAATATGAATTATTTGTCATACAATTATTTTGATTATAATTTCTATCATTTTGAGTTACCAAATTATTTTGATTATTGAAATTTGAAAAATTATTTGACGATGAATAATAATTATTTGGAATAAAATTGTTTACAATGTTTTCATTATTATATGTATTAATATAAGAAGTAGAATTTATAATATTATTATTAAATGTCTTTTGATTTATATTTGATATAGAATTATTATTATTGTTATAATTATTATTATTTTGACTAAAAGAATTATTTAAACTTATAAATGACTGAGAATAATTACTAATACATTTTGCATTTAAATTATTATTAACTGAAAAAGAATTTTGAGAATTATTATTAAGTATAAAAGGATTTGTACTGAAATTATTATTACTTTCTTTCATCATAAATGTATTAGAATGTAAATTTGGGTTTAAATTTTGTTTATTTAAATCATTATTATTGCTACTGAAAAAATTAATATTTGAATTATTATTTTTACAATTATTTTTTCCGTTTTCAATATTATTTAATTGGCTATTAGTGTTATTATTATAATTATTAAATTGATTGTTATTGTTCAAATTATTATTATTCATTGAAAAGGGGTTATTAGTTTCTTTTTTATTCAAAATAAAAGGATTAATATTATTATTAGTTGAATTTGTAGTAGTCCAATTAGAAGATGAATTAAAAGAATTTGAACTATTAATTTTTAGATTATCAAGATTTATTTTAAAAAAAGTTGGTGTATTATTATTTGTAATAGTTGAAGCTTTTTGAAAATGATTATCATTACTAAAAGAACTCATTTTTTAATTTAGTGAAAAATCACTTGAAAAATTAATTTAAATACAAAAAAAAAAAATAAAAAAAATAAAAAAAAAATAATAATTATTTAAACAAAAAAAAATAATTTTTAATTATATTAATCCGTACCAAAAAAAAAAAATGAAAGTATCCCATATAATAATACTCTTCTTTATAATAATTTCCCTATCAAAATGTGAAGAAGAAGAAGAAACATCTCAAGTAGAAGAATATTCATCAGAAGATGTATTAATACTAAATGATACAAATGTAGAAGACGAAATAAAAAATAGTGATGTATTGTTATTATTAACTTTTGCTCCATGGTGTCCTCATTGTAAAAACTTTAAGCCAACTTATCTTGAATTAGCAAAAAAAGTAAAAGAAGAAAAATTAGATTATAAAATAGCAGTAATTGATGGTGATAAAAACTCAAATTTTTCTCAAGCACATAATATAAAAGGTTTTCCAACAATTCTTTTATTTATTAATAAAGGTGAAAAAGAATATGAATATAATGGAGCACAAGATGTTGATTCAATATTAAAATATATTAAAAAAAAAAAAGAATCTCCTTATAATATTTTCGAAAAACTTGAAGAACTTGAAAAATTTATAGAAGAAAATAAATTACTTCTTTTATTAACTGAAAAAGATTTAGAAAAAGAAAAAATATTTAAATCAATTGCAGATAAAAATACTTTATTTGAATTTGCAATATGTCAAAGTGATGAATGTATTGGTAAATATAAAAGTGATATAATATTCTTTAAACCTCATGATGAACCTTTTGCTTCATTAAATAATTATTTAAAAGAAGAAAGTTTAGAATTTTTAACAGAAACATTAAATGATTTTATATCAATTTTTGGTGTTGGAATGGGTGCAATTTTAGATAATTTACATCCTTATTTTATTAATGAATATAAAAAATCTACTCTTTTCTTTTTTAGAAATGAAAAAGATTCAAATTTAGATTCTATAATTAAAGAAGTTGCAAAAAAATATAGAAAAAAATATTATTTTTTAATATCTGATGTTGATAATGATGTTGGTAGAGAAACTTCACAATTCTTTTATTTATATGATAAAGATTTACCTGCTGTAACATTTTATGAAATTAAAGGAGATGATACTTTTGTTTATAAAATGGAAGATAAAATTACAAAAGATAATATTATTAAATTTATAGATGATGTAAATAATAATAAAATTTTACCTTTATTAGCAACTTCAGAAGAACCAACAAAAGATTTAATTGATAAATATAAATTTAAAATTGTAATTGGGAAAACTTATGATGAAGAAATTATAAAAGATCCTCATAATGTTTTAGTTTTATTACATTCTACTTATGATAATAAAGAAGATTTTGAAATTTTTGAATTATTAATGGATAAATATAAAGATAATAGTGAATATGATTTAAAATTTGTTAGTTATGAAATTAATAGTAATGAAATTAGATATGGAGGAGAACCTATTAAAGTTCCTACTGTTTATTTATATTTAAAAAAAGAAAAAGATAATCCTTCTCATTATTATGGTGATTATAAATTTGAAGAAGTTGATAAATGGATTAATGCTGTTTTTCATCCTGTTAATACTTTTGCTAAAGATAAAGATAAAGATGATGAAAGTATTTTTGTTGATAAAGAAGAAGAGAATGATAAAAAAAATAACAAAAAAGGTGATAATAAAAAAATAGAAGATCTTTAATTTATTTATTTAAATTAAATTATTTGATTATTTTAAACTTTATTGAAAGAAAAATAGTTTTTTATTATTATTTAAAAATAAATTATTATTATAATAAATGAATAAATTATAATTTGAACAAATCAAGATTTTTAATATAAATTAGAGATAATTGAAATATTATTAAATTTATTTATTTTTAGATAATAATTTATTTGAATAAAAAATATATTTATAGTTATATATTTCTTATAAAATAAATGGACAATTATACTAATAAATTAAAATATAGATACAATAATGCAATCAATTATCTTAATTCAATTGAAATGAAAAAGAATATATACGAAGGAATATCAAATAATAATATATATCCAAAGAAAATAGTAACATCTCTTAAAAAAAAGGGGATTCAAAGTTATAATAATAATATCGAAAAAAAATATAATAATTCCTTATGTTTTAAATATATGAATTATATTCCAAACAAAAGTCAAGATAAATTTTCTGTTTTTATTAACAAAACTAAAAATGAAAAAGAAAATATAAAACATAAAAAAAATAATAGTAATATTGACCCTTCATTTAATTATCAACTAGGAGAAAAGACTAAAAAAAAATTTAACGATATTTATTCATTATTAATTGATGGAAAAGATTTATCAACTTCAAAAATTGAATCTTCAATTTCATATAAATTAAAAGAAATAAAAAATAATTTAAATCGTTCTTCAAGTTTATCAAATTTAAAAGAAAAAACTAAAAATTCAATGGAAAAATATTCAAAAGAATTTCAAAGTAAAAAATATAAGAAAAATAATCTTAATAATAGTATAATATTAAAAAAAATAAATCCTCATGTAGATTTATATGAAAGAAATATTGATATGAAAACTATAAGAAAATCAGCATCTTGTCAAACAATAGAACATATGAGAAAAGTTCTTGAATATGATAAAAAATCAAAAACAAAAAGAGAAAGAGAAAAAAATAAAAAAAGAAATTTTGTTAATATAAAAAATAAAGCTTATTATAATAATAAAAATAATAGTATTTCATTTATTGAATTAGATAAACCACAATATAAAAATTTATTTGAAAGTAATAAAGTACATGAACATTTAGTTGATTTAAGGCATTTTGCAATTTTTCCTAAAATAAATAAAAGAAAATATAATAAGAAATTATCATTAAAATATGCTGAAAATAATTATATAATATTAAATGATATTAAAGATAAATTTATTAATGATAATTTAAAAAAGAATAATGAAAATGATGAAGAAAAATATTATATAAATGATGAAAATTCTTTACCAAATAATATAAATTTAACCAATAATAATATTGGGAAAAATATTAATTCAGATTTTATTAATAAGAGAAATGTTAATGATGAAGAAAAAAATAAATCTAAAATTGATTTGATTCAAAATATAACAATTGATGACTTAATATAAATTAAATAAATATATTTTTTCATTAATTAAATGTACATATATATTTAAATAATAATCAATAACAAATATTATTTATTTTTTCAATTAATTTTAAAAAATGTATTCAAAAATTACTTTTGTTAAAATCAAAAGTGAAAATAAAATAGAATCAAAAATAAATAAAATTTTAAAGAAAAAATATTTATCAACTGAATACACATATAATTATCAATGTGGGAATTATTTATTATATAATGAAAGAAGTAGAGTAGTAGCAATTTATAAAGAATATTTAATATTTGATGACTCTACTGAATTTCTAAGAAGATTTTATACAAAAATAGAATCAAAACCAAGATTAAATAGAATTTTAACTTTTTATGAAAATTATTCAAAAATTTTTCCAAATTATATGATTCTTCCAGAAAGTAAATATTTATATAAAAATATAAGAAGAAAACAAAAAATGATAGATGCCGTTAATGAAATTAAAAGGGAAGAAGAAGAAAATAGAAGATTAATTGGAAATGAAAAAAAATATTTACAAAATGAGAATAATGTTAAAGTTTTTACTCAAGATATTAATGATTATATTGAAAATCATAATCCTTCTGAAACAAGAGATTTTGATGATAATTCTTTTAGTAATTCTATTTCTATTTCTTATCTTTCTAAAAAATGTATTCCTAGTTGTGAAAATTCTTTTATAAATGAAAATAAAAATAATTATAATATTATTAATGAGACTAATCTTTCTATTGAAAAAATCTTAAATATTATGAATACTAGTAAAATTTATTCTGATGAATTAAAACAAGGAATTTTAATTGAGGAAAATATTAAAAGAAAAAAACAAATTGAAAATGAAAATCAATATTTAAATTCACCAAAAAAAGCAAAGAAATATATTTCTAAAATAATTAATTCTCAAAATCATATATCTTTAAATACAAAAGATATAATAACAAATATTTCTTCACCAACATATAGTCATATTCATAAATTATTGTCAAATTTAAATTCAGGGAATAATGATAAAAATTATAATATAATAAATAATTATCAAAATATTATAATTCCAAAAGGAAATACAATTATTAATATTAATAATAATTATTATCAATATGATTCAAATAGAAATAACTTTAATAACAATAATATAAATTCTTTTACTCCTCATTTAAAAAAGAATCATAAAACAATAAATATAGAATCATCAACTAATATTAATAAAAAAACAATAACAAGTCCAATCTATAATAAAATTCCTTCTCAATTAAAAATTATAGATAATAATAAACAAAGAAAGCAAACAATAATGAGTCCTCAAATTGTAAAAAAAAATGAATTTGTAATAAAAAGTCCTTCAAAAACAAATATAACAACTCCAAAAAATAATAATTATTTTTCTGAAAGAATTAATACTACAATTAAACAATGTAAAAGTACAAAAGGAATTTGTGAACATAAAATGAATTTAAATCAGAATAAAAATAAAAATTATAATTTATATAGTTCAATTTATCAAAAGAAAAAAGAAGAAGAAAAAAAAACAAAAGATACAAAATCTAATAATTTAAAAATAAAACAAATATATAAAAAAGTAAATAAAACTAAAAAAGAAAAAGAAAAAGAAAATTTATTATATTCCCCAAAAAATATATGTTTAAAAAATAAATCTCCTTTTTCAGATTTAAGAAAAAAGCATAAAAAATATATCAAAAAAACTCAAGGTTCATCTTATATTTCAAAAAGAAATTCTTGTGATAATTTTTTATTAGAAACTAAATCAAAAAAAAATTTCAAAGAAAAATATGGTTATACAGTTAAGAAAAATAATGGATTTACTCCTAATAAATCATCATTAACTCAAACTAAAAATGATTCAACAATTACTTCTCAAAAATCAGTTTTAATGTCACCAAAAGTTAATTATTCTAATGCTAAAATTAATTGTAATGATTCATCTTGTCTTTCTCCAATTCCAATAAGAGTAAATAGAAAATTCTTTTTAGAAAATTTAAAAAAAAAACAAAATATAAAAAACAAAAAATCTTCTTCAAAAACAAATCTTAAAAATTAAAGAAAAAAATAAAAATCATAATTTCAATTTCATTTTTTAAAATAGAAACTTATATAATTATATAAATAAAAAAGCAAAAAAATTAAAAACTGTATTAAAAATAAAAACAAAAAACACATTATAAATAAAAACTAAAATTAAATAATATATAAAAAAATATAATAATTTAAACAAATTTTTTTTATTTTAAATTAATCAATTTCAGGAATGACAATTAATTTCTTAGAATTAACTTTTCCTAATAAAAAAGTTTGTTTATTATCATTTTTAACAACAGAAGCTTGTTGTGCAAATTTAACAAAACTTCCAGGAATAACATCAAATAAAACATTACCAAATTCCATTTTAACTTTACCACTTTTGAAAATTTTCAACTTTCCTAAATTTGAATATTTTGGTATTTCTTTAAATATATTTTTAAATTCAGGTTGAATTAAATAACCATTATCATCATACATTGGTTCATCATTATTATTTTCTTCCATTTTTTGTTTTTCTTGATTTTCTGATTTAATTGGAATTTGTTTTGGAAATTGTATAACAAAAATATTATTTTCATTTAATTCATTATTATTTAAATAAATTTCATCTTTTGTTGTTTTTTTATTATTACTTTCTTCTTTATTTAAACCAAATGGTAATAAAATTGGAACATATGAATCTGGATCTTTTTTTTTTATATTTTTTATTGCGTTTAATATTCCATATTCTTCTGGATTTGTTTTCTTTTTTTCCTTTTTTGGATGCGGTAATGCTTTATCTGACATGTTTATATCTTCATTTGGATTAAATTTATATGTTACTTCTTTATTTATTTCTTTCTTTTTTTTATTTTCTTTTATATTCATTTTTTCTACTTTTTTTATTAAACTTTCTTCTCCTTTAAAATTTTTTGTTATATCTATTATTATATCTGATTTTTCTTTATTTTTGTCTTTTTGTTCTTGAATATCTTGATTTTCATCTTTTTCATTTATATTAATTCTTGCTACATTTGAATTTGGTTCAAATTTTAATTTTTGTTCTTTGTTTTTTGTTTCATTTGGAGTTAT
The DNA here is from genome assembly GCA_023807205.1 of Isotricha prostoma. Classification (NCBI taxonomy): domain Eukaryota; phylum Ciliophora; class Litostomatea; order Vestibuliferida; family Isotrichidae; genus Isotricha; species Isotricha prostoma. Next base: position 8,370 of record JAJMZS010003407.1, on the reverse strand, counting down.
TAATGATGAAAATTTTTTATTATGTTCTTCTTTATTTGATGAATAATTTTGATTTATTAATTTATCTAATTCTATAAAAGAGAATGTATTTTGATTTGTATTTGACATAATTAAATATATTTAAGAATAATTTTTTTTTAGATTTAAATAAATCATATTTTTTAAAATTTTATTTAATCATTAACTTCAAAATTTAAAAAAATTAAAAATAAATAAAAATAACTTTCACACAATTCATAATTATATATAATAAAATATTATTATTTTCCTTTTACAAAAACATATTTTAACATTTGATATTCTCATAAATAGAAAATAAATAATAAGCAGCAGTGGCTTGATTTAATTCATGTTTTTCCAAACATTTAATAACATAATCTTTCTTATATCCTAAATCAGAAACCATTTTAACAAAATGATCATTAATACTAAAATAAGAATTTAAAATAGAACTACATGTATTTTTATTTTTTTTCATTGAATTAGTTCTTGTACTATTAATATTAATAGAATTATTATTAAAACTTTTAGGATTATCATTTATTTTAGAATTATTTAACTCATCATTAATATCAGTTTTAGAATTAATTAACATACCATTATCAATTTCTTCATTATTATTTAATTCATAATTAATATTATATTCTTTTACTTTATTTGCAAATTTCATAATATCATTTTCCATTTTTAAATCTTGATTATCAAAATCTAAATTTTCACTTTCTTCATCATCACTTAAAATTGAATTATAAGGTGCTAAAATAATACTTTTACTTTCAGAATTTTTAATCATTTCATTATCAACAGTAAATAAATTTCTCAAAGTAAAATTTTCATTTAATTCATCTTTATTAGCTTTTCTATAATCAATATGATTTTTATTTAACATAATCATTTCAGTATTAGTAAACAAATGATATTTATTAACATAAAAAATTCCATTAAAATCAACATTTAATTCATCACAATTTAACCAAGGATGATTTAAAATTTCTTCAGGGCTTAATCTTTTATTAGGATCTTTATTTAAAATTCCTTTTAATAAATCATTAGCTTCATTACTAATATCTTTAATAGGATTTAAAGGAGTATTTAAAATAGAATATTGTAAATCATGTAATTTTCCTCTATTAAAAGGTACATTTCCACTTAACATAATATAAAGTGCAATTCCACTTGACCAAATATCAACAGGAAAGCCAAAATAACCTTCATTTTTTATTATTTCTGGTGCCATATAAACTGGAGTTCCACATTGATCATGTAATATTGAGTTTTGATTTATCATTATTCCAACACCAAAATCACATATTTTTATATTATTATTTAAATCTATTAAAATATTTTCTAATTTTATATCTCTGTGTACTATATTTTGACTATGAATATATTTTATTCCTTCTATTATTTGTTTAAAAAATATTTTTGCTGTTTTTTCACTTAATTTTCTCCTTTTTTTTACAAATGATTGTAAATTTCCACCTGAAATATATTCCATTATTATAAAAATGTATTTTTCACTTTCGAATGTTTCTAATATTTTTGTTATTGAAGGATGACGTAATTTTCTCATTAAATTTGTTTCATATAATATTTTTTTTTTTGAGAGTTCATTTTTAATATTGTCTTTATTAAATGATTTAATTGCCACAACTCTTCCTGTTAATATATTTAATCCTAAATTTACTTTTCCAAATGCACCTTTTCCTATCATTCTTCCATATTTATAAAATGATAAATCGGTTTTTGGATATTCTTTATTTTTATTGTAATATTCTTTTATGTATTTTGATAATATTTCACTTTCTTTCATATAATAAGTTGAATCTTTCATTGTTGATAATAATGATGTATTTGATATGTTTAATAATGAATTTGAATTTACATTTTTTTTGTTTCTTTTATGCTTTTTTTCTGATGATTTTGAATTTGATTTTGATTTCTTTTCTTGATTTATTTTTTGATTATTTTCTGTTTTATTATTATTATTGTTGAGATTATTATTTGATGATATGTTATTATCTTTTTTATTTTTTTGCTTTTGTTTATCTTGCTTTAATTTGTTTAATCCTATTTCATTTTTAAAATCATTTAATAATTTATTTATATTTGAATTATGATTTTTTTTTAATATAAATTCTTTTAATTTTTGGTTTTTTGGAAATAAATAATTATGAATAATAGAATTATCCTTATTAAATTCAGTATTTATTTTCATATTATTATTACTATTAATAATATAATGACTTGGTGAATTAGTACTAGTATAATTTTTTTTTAAATTAATTAAATTTAACTTTTCAATTTTTGTTTTTTTAATTTTTTCATGACAACCATTTTTTTGTTTAGAATTTGCTTTTGAATTTTGTTTTGAAATAGGAGCAGTTAAAGGGAAAAAACCTTTTTGATTCATAATTTTCTTATCATTTAAATTAATATTGTTTATTTGATGAGATGTTATATTATTAATATTAATAGAATTTACAATTGAATTATTTTCACTTGTTTGAAGTGAAGATTTATTATTAGAATTTTTTTTTTCTTTAATTGGCATTAAATAATTATTATTTTTATTACAAAAAGTAATTTTATTACCATTATTTTTTTTCTTATGAATTAATTTATTCATTTTTTTTTCATGAGAATTTTTCCTTGAATTAATAGTAGTATGAGCAATTTTTTTATGTCTAGAAGTAATATTTAAATTATCTTTTTTCATTAATTTATCAAAAATTTTCATAGAAACTTTTTTCTCATGAAATCCACTTCTAAATCTATGTTTACTATTATTTTTAAAATTAATATTTTTAATATTATTTCCTTTATTAATATCTCTAGGAGAAATAATATTATTTTTATTAATTGAATAATTTAAAGTTTTATTCTTTTCATCAATTGTATTTTCTTTATTTAATTTAGTATTATTTTGAGAATGTAAACTTATACTATTTGAATTTTGAATATGAGTTCTTATAATTTCATGTCTACTTCCATAAACTTTTTTAGGATAATTAATTGGATTTGTATAATTTAAATAATTTGAATTTTTTTTTTTCATAAATTTCTTTCTAATAAAATCTAATGCATTATCTTCAATTTCTTTTTGTTCACTTATCATTTCTTCATTATTATTTAATTTATAATTTGTATTTTTTCCAGGTGAAACTTTCTTTGATGATTTTAACGATGCCTGACGAAAAGAATTTGAATTTGAATTATATGTTGTAAATATTCCAAAGTTTTTTATTGGAATTTGATTTGGTTTTAATTGTATTTGAAGATATTTTCCATTTGGACTGTTCATACCATTTGATGTATTTTGTTTGAAGTCCTTCATATTAATTATTTATATTAAATATATTTTTTTTTTGTTATATTTTATATTTTTTTTTTTAATATTAGTCAAATTTTTGTTTATTAAATATATCAATTTATTTTTTATTTTAAAAAAAAGTTTTATTGAGTTGTAGAGTTTTTTAAATTATTTTTTTATTTTAAAATTATTTATCATTTTCTTTTTTAATTTATTCATTTTTAATTTATTCATTTTTAATTTCTTCATTTTGATTTACTTCTTTTTCATTTCCTCCTTTTTCCTTATCATCTTTTTCTTCTTCTTCTTCAATTTCTTTCTCATTTTCTTTTCCTCCATCAACCAATCCTCCAATATTTTTAATAGCTCCTTTTAAATTTTCATCATTTAAAGTATCAATAAGTAAATTTTTAGTTCTTTTTTTATTATGAACTTCACAAATTGAAATTAAACAATTAGATTTTTTAGATTTTCTTTTAGTCAATTCTACTTTATCTTTATTATAAACTAAAAATAATTTATTTGCAATAATATCATCACTTTTCTCTTTTTCTTCATCAAAAATTAAAATATGTCCTTGATTAGTAACAACAATATATGAATTTTTATATCCTTTAAACATTCCAGCACCTCTTTTACAATTTTTTGAATATACAATTAAATCATTATAATTAATCTTTATTTTTTGAGGAAGTAAAATTATAATAAATTCAATTAATTGTTCTAAAGAAGAATATTTTTCAGCTTTAAAATTTTCATTATTATTAATTTCATTATTACCAATAAAATCAAAATATTTAATTAAAAGATTTTGATAAAAAGATAATAAATTATTATATTCATTTAATGTATTAACACTAATATTTTTTTCTAATAAATGAAAAGCAGATAATTTCTCACTAATTCCAACTTTAGTTGAACCTTCCATAAATTTATCAAAGTCACCATAAGTTTTATATAAATCATTATCATAAAAAACTATAGTTTGATTATGATAAATTTCAACACATTGTCTTAATAATTCAGCATATTCATTTAATAAATCTTTTACATTATTAATTAAAACTTTAAATTCATTTAAAAAATGATTTATATCAACATACATTTGATTTGATGCTGTAATTAAATTATGTTCTACTAAAACAAAATCAATAATATCTTGAAGTGTTGTATTTATATCAGGAGATTTTACATGATTTTTAAATAAATCAAATTGTTTATCATAATTTTTATTGTATAAATTTACATAATCATTTTTTTTTTTTTCTAATTCAAGAACAGTACTTTTTGTTTTTTTAAAATATGAATCAAATCTATTTTGAATCATATCAATTTTTGAAAAAATTGGATTGGATAAAATTTTTTTTTTTATATCTAAAGAAATATTTTTGAAAGCATCATCAATTGAATTAGTAGTCTTTGCTAAGATATTTGCTGCATCTTCTCCTATAATACTTTCTTTTTGATTTTCTAAAATTTTTTCACTTTCATTTAATTTTTGCATTTCATTTGTTAAATTAACAAAAACTGAAGAAATGTCTTTAAAATACTTTAATAAGGGTTTTATTTCAAATAAATATGAATATTTTATTTTTGAAAATAATGGCTCTATTAATCTATTAAATAATTGAATTATTGTATCTGCATATTGTTCAGTAAAGAAATAAACTTTTTTAAAATAATTTACTTTATTTACATATAAATCTATTGATTTATTTCCTGTTTCTTCTATATAATTTTCATTTTTCATTTCGAGATTTTTATTTATGATTTTATCTTTCATCAATTCTAATTCTTTTTTTTCTTCGTTTTCATTTTCTTTTTCATTTTCTATTTTTACATCTAAATCAATTCCTTCTTTAATTTCAATTTTATTTCCTTCTTCTTTTTTAATTTTTTTATCGGTTTCTTCAATTTCTTTTTGTTTTTCATCCATTTTAAATAAATAAAAATTTTTTATTTGTTAAATATAATAATAAATAACAAAATAAATAAAAATAAAAAAAACATTAATCATTAATCAAAATATATAAAATAATAAAATTTAAAATAATAATAAAATTTTAAAATTTACTGTACTTTAGTATTTTTATAGTCTTTTTCACTAACAGTACTATTCATTTGAGTTTGATTCATATTAAAAGATCTATCATTATTTTTCTTTAAATTTTTACATTTTTTTCCAACATCTTTTTCAACTTTTGCAATTCTAACAAAACAATTTTGAATTTGATTATACAATTCATCTTTTTCTTTTTGTAAAATAGCAATTTCTTTAATTAATTTAAATTTATCAGTTTTTTGTTCAACTAAAAAATTTTTTAAACTTAATTCTAATTTCTTAATTTCAGGAATTAAATCATCAAGTCCTTCATCATCTTTTACTTCAACTCTTTTTCTTAAAGTATCAACATGACTTTGAATAATTTCTAAATAACCTTTTACTTCAATATTAATTCCACTTAATTCTTTTACTGTAACTTCCATTTGACCAATTGTTGATGTTAATGATGCATTTTCATTTTGTTCAAAATGATAAAATAATTTATCATCATCTGGAATTGAACAAGATAAAAATTTTAAATTGTTTAATGTATTAAAAAATTCTTCATTGTAACTTTTTAATTTTGTCTCTTCTGGTAATTTATCAAAAACATCAAATCCTTGAATTTTTGTAAATTCTAATGGTTGTTCTTGTTTTGTTTCATTTTTTGTTTGTTGCATTTTTAAAAGTTATTTTTTTTTATTTTTTTTTTTTAATAAAAAAAAAATTTATTTATTTTTTTAATTGAATTATAATTAAAAAGAAGATTTTTTGTTTGAATAAAAGGATAAAAATGAAAGATGAAAATAATCAAAATATTTATAATGAAGGACCACTTCGTTTAAATTTAAAAAAAAGAAGAAATAAACAATTACAACCAGAAGAACAAAAAAATGATAATTCTCAAAATTTAAAACAATTATTGAATAAATTGAAAAATCAATATAAACAATATGAAGAAGTAACAGATAAACTTTTTAATACACCATTCATTACTACTAACACTTTTTCTCAAAATGAATATGAAAAAAAGAATGAAATTATAAATCAATCTTATGAAAACAATAATTCTAATTTAAAACCAATTCCTTTTAATAATGTAATTAATTCAAATATAAATCAAAATTCTCAAAACACTAATTCTAATTTAAAATCAATTCCTATTAATCATTTAGTTAATTCAAATATAAATCAAAATTATGATCCATATAAAGAAAAAGATGAATTTATTATTGAAAAAAAGAATAATGAAAAAAATGATGATTTAATTAATACAGACACAATTAAGAAAGAGAATATTAATATTTTACCTCCTTCAAATAATATTAGTATTAAACAATCTCAAAATGAAAAATTAAAAAGTTCTAAATTGGAAAATAATAAGTTTGATAATGAATTTAATGAATATGATAATCTTAAATTTAATGAAATTAAAATAGATAATAATCATATTTCATCTAATAATGATAATGATATGAAAAAAAATGTTATTAATCCAAATATTAAAACTAATAAGAAAAAAGAAAAAAAAGAGAAAAAATCTTTTGAAATGGAAGAAAATAATTTAAGAAGAAAAAATAATGAAATTGATGAGTTATTAGATAATGAATTAGATTTTGAAGAAAATAATTTACATAAAAAGTCAATAGAAAATAATAATTTAATGATGAATAGTAAACTAGAATTTAATAATGAATTTGAAAATAAAAATAAAGTAATGAAAACAAATTTAAAAAGTAATAATACAAATTTAATGTTTCAAAATAAAAATAATTTTATTATAAATAATAGTAATCAAAAAAAAAAAAGTGAAGATTATGCGTTATCTCCTGAAAAAAAGAAAAAAAGAGAATTAAAAAGTGATTTTGATGAAGATAATCAATTTAATATAGGTGAAAAAAAAAATGAATTTGATGATTTTGATGAATTTGAATCAGAAAGAAAGAATAATGATGATAATAAAGATAATTTGTATTACGGAATTAGTAGAGTTAAAGAAAATGAAGAAATTGAAAATGAAAAAAGAAGAAAAATAGAATTAGAAATTGAGGCAGAATTAAATAAAAAAGAAATAGAAAAAAAAGAAGAAGAAGAAAAGAAAAAAAAAGAATTAGAAGATAAATTAAAAAAAGAAGAAGAAGAAAGAAAAAAAAAAGAATTAGAAGATAAATTAAAAAGAGAAGAAGAAGAAAGAATAAAAAAAGAATTAGAAGATAAATTAAAAAGAGAAGAAGAAGAAAGAATAAAAAAAGAATTAGAAGATAAATTAAAAAGAGAAGAAGAAGAAAGAAAAAAAAAAAGAGAAGAAGAAAGAATATATGAAATTGAAAATCAATTTAATTTAGATGATAATAAGTTAAAAAATGAAGAAATAAAGAATAATATGAAACAATCTAGATTATTATCATCATCAAATAATGATTTTATATCTAATTCAAGAATTTTACCTCCAGGTAATATAAATGAAAATATAATTAAAGAAAGTGAAATAAAAGAAATTAAAGAAAGTGAAATAAAAGATATTAAAGAAAGTGAAATAAAGGATATTAAAGAAAGTGAAATAAAAGATATTAAAGAAAGTGAAATAAAAGAAATTAAAGAAAGTGAAATAAAAGAAATTAAAGAAAGTGAAATAAAAGATAAAAAAAAAAATGAAAATAATAAAAGAGAAAATGATAATATTAGTGAAAATAATAAAAGAGAAAATGATAATAGTAATGAAAATATTAAAAGAGAAAATGATAATATTAATGAAAATAATAAAATAAAAAAAGATAATATTAATGAAAATAATAAAGAAGAAAATTTTATAACACATATGAGTGATGATGATAATGAAATTGATTTAGATAGTAATTTAAAAAGAAAAATTGAAGATAACAAAGAAAAACAACGATCTTACATAGAAAATATGAATCCTCAAACTTTAGAAAAAATAGAAAAAGTTGTTGAAAAAATATATTCATTTGATAAAAAAGAACCAAATTTAGATGAAGCAAAAAATTTTATTCAT
>JAJMZS010003406.1:0-18809 GCA_023807205.1 Isotricha prostoma | reverse complement strand
TTTTATGTTTTAAATTTTCAATATGTTTATTAAGTAAATTTACAGATGGTCTTAAAATATCTTTTTTAGATTTTGCTTAATGTAATATTAATAATTTAATATCTAATATTTATGTATATTAGAAATTTGATTATAATAAATAATTGATTATTTCAAGAAAATTTCAAACATTATGAAATTAAATAAAGATTATTTAACCTATATTTTTAATAAATTTAAATCTAATTAAAATATAAATAATATTAAAAAAAAATGAATATATATTTTTATTATCTTTTATTTCTTTACTTAAATCTGTTATTTCAATATTTCCATTTTGTAAATATAATATAATACTTTTTATTTCCATAAATTAATATCCTTCATATTTTGGTTCTTCTTTTACATGAATTTGAAATTTTAAACCATTTTTATCTATGTATTTCATAAATAAAATTTTTCCTGATTTATATTCATCTTTAATTCTTATAGAATCAAAATATGTTAAGTATTTATAAATTTAATTTTAAATTTGATGTTTGTTTTATAAGAGATATAAATAAAAAAATTAAAAATATATTTTCATTTAAATTCTCCTTTTTTTTATATATATTTTTTAAATATATTAAAATAAATGAACTAATAATTTTTAAATTATTTTTATTAATTTAAATCCTATATTTTAGACATTAATATAAATATTAAATAATTTGAAAGCTAAAAATTCTCAAAAAAAATTTGAAAAAAAAAAATAATAAAGAAATAACATTAAAAGATTTATTTTTCAAATAGAAAAAAAAATTAATAAAAAACACTTATTTTGTAATTTAAAATAAAAATTTTATCAAAAAAAAAATATTAATTAATTTATGATAAATAAAAAAAAATTAGGTCCTACCGAGATTCGAACTCGGATCAATGGATTCAAAGTCCAGTGTGCTCACCGTTACACCATAGAACCAATTATAAAATTTAACTAAAAAAACCATTAAAAAAAAATAAAATTTCATAATTAAACAAAAAATAAAAATTTCATAATTAAAAAAAAAATAAAAAATTATATTAAAAATAGCATTTATGAAAACCTATGATTTAAAAGATCTTTTAGAACGCAATAAAATATCTCAAAAAACATATACAAAAGTATCAATAGCAAAAAATTACATAGAAAGAAAATACAATTTAAAAACATTAAAAAATTTAGAATGGAATGGAATAATAGAAAAAATAGACAATTTAAAAATATCAAAATCAGAGAAAGAAAAAGTAAAAAAAAACATATTTGAAAGTGAAATAACAAAATATAGAAAAAACCGTGAAAAATTATCAATAAGAGACTATGAATCATTATCAATAATAGGAAGAGGTGCATTTGGTGAAGTTCATGTATGTAGAGAGAAAAAAACAAATAAAATAGTAGCAGTAAAAAAAATAAAAAAAGATATAATAGAAAATAAAAATCAAGTAATTCACATAAGAAATGAGCAATTAATATTATCAAAAGTAAAATCAAAATGGATAATTGATTTAAAAGCATCTTTTCAAGAAGGTGATTATTTATTTTTAATAATGGAATTTTCACCAGGAGGTGATTTAATGTCATTATTAATAGAAAAGGATATTTTTACTGAAGAAGAAGCAAAATTTTACACAGCAGAATTAATATTAGCAATTGAATCAATTCATAAATTAGATTGTATACATCGTGATATAAAACCAGATAATATTTTAATAGATAAAACTGGTCATATTAAATTAAGTGATTTTGGTTTAGCGAAAGTAAGTGAAAAATTATATGATAAAAATAATAATATTCAAGATAAAAATTTTAATGAGAATAAAATGGGACATCAAAAAAATTTTTCTTGTGTTGGAACTGCTTATTATGTTGCTCCAGAAGTATTAAATAAAAAAGGTTATGGACAAGAAATTGATTGGTGGAGTGTTGGTGTAATTTTCTTTGAAATGTTATGTGGATATGCACCTTTTTGTAGTAAAGATACTAGTGAAGTTTGTTATAAAATTTTAAATTGGGAAAGATTTTTGAAAATTCCTTCTAAAATTAAAATTAGTAATGAAGCTCAAGATTTAATTTTTAAAATGATTAATAATGATAGTAAAAGATTAGGAAAAAATGGAAGTGATGAAATTAAGAGACATCCTTTTTTTAAAGGATTAGATTGGGATAATATTAGAAATTTAAAAGCACCTTTTATTCCAAAATTAAAAAATGATTATGATACAAAATATTTTGAAAAATTCAATGAAATTGAACCTTTTTATCCTCCTTTAAATAAATTTAATAAAAGAAAAGATATTCAATTTATTGGATTTACTTATAAAGAAGAAGATGATGAAGAAAAAGATTTACATGATGAATATCAAAATGCTATTCAAATTATTGATGATATTAAAAATATTAATGATGATTCTTTTAATAAAAATAATAATAATAATAATAATAATAATAATAATAATAATAATAATAATAATAATAATAATAATAATAATAATAATAATGATGATAATAATAGTAATAATAATAGTAATAATAATAATGGTGAAATTATGAAAAAAATTAGAGTTGATAAAAATAAAAATCTTGGTTCAAGGAATAATTCTCCTAATTCTAATAAAAAAAAAATTATACCTAATCCTAAAAAAGATAAATAATTTATTTTTTGAGAATAATAAGATTATTTAATATTGTTTACACATTAATTTGTTATTTATATATTTTTATTTAATATTAATAAAACAATACTAATAAACATGTTTTTTTTAATGTGTATTAATATTATAAAAACGAAAAAAATAATTTTTTGGATGAAATAATAATAAAATAAATTAAAGTTGTTCTTATTTGAAATTAGATATTAAAAAATTAAATAAAAAATATAAATTTATTATTTTTAAAAATATTAAAAAAATTTTTTAATATCCATTTGTATAATTGGAATGATTAAAATAAGTCTTTTTTAAATAATTATTTGATTTATTATAACAATCATCAATATCAATATTAAGATTATAATCTTTAAAAGTATAATTATTATAATCATAATTTAAACAAGGTAAACTAGAACTTTCTAAATTTAAAGAAGGATTTCTACTATTTTTTAATTTAATTAAATAATTATTTCTATCATCAAGATAATTTAAAGGTTTTCTTTGACTAAAATAATTCTTATATTTATTATCTTCATATGTATATTTTGGAGAATTTGCTCTTATTTCTAAATTATTTGTAGATGAAGGATAATATTTTTTTATATTATTATTATAATTACTATAACTCATATATGGTTTATTTTTAATATTAAAAGAATAATTTCTTTTTGAATTATATTTTGGTTTATAACTGTAATCAACAAATGATTTAATTGGATATGAAGTTTTTCCAATTTCATATTTTTTTTTATTTGGTTTATTATTATTTTCTTCTTGTGTATTTATATCATTTGTTGATAAATTGTCATTATTTAAAGTTTGATATGTTTCATTTTTTTCTTCTTTTGTATTTGATTCAATTTTTTTTATTAAATTATCTATTTCATCCATTGTATATATATTTGGATCTTCTTTTTTTATAGTATTAATACCTAATTTTATAAATTTTACTATTAATGGATTCCAATAACTTATATCATATTTATCTAAATAATCTGATATTTCTTTATCTGATAATACTTCTTTTTCCATTATTGTTTTTATTTTTTTTTCATAATTAAAAATTAATATATTTTATTGTTATATTTAAATAATGAAACTTAATTGTTTTTACTACTTTTCTTTTTTAAATATATAATTTTGACAAAAGAAAATTATAAACACCAGATAAATTATTCAACATAGAAACAAATAAAAAAGATATAATTTCTTGTCTAAATAATTGATTTTTAATTTAAAATTAACTTCAAAAAGTAATTAAAAATTAAACAAAAATAAAAAAATAATTCCAATAAATAGTAAATATATAATTAAACATTTAAATATGAAAAAAATATCCTTTATAATATTTCTATCAATAAATATTTTCCAAATAACAAAACAACAATCATGTGAATCATATAAATCTTGTATATCATGTTCATTAAATAGAAATTGTAAATGGGATAACAATTTATGTATTAATTCAAATTCAAATTCAATAATAAAAATATGGTATGAACAAATTGATATATGTTTAAAAGATAAAACAACAAATGAAAATAAAAATAATTATTGTATTGAAGATGATTTAACAATTAAATCTTTAGAACACAATGGAAATTATCTTCCTGAAAATAAAGAATTATTTTGTTACTTTGAAATTAAAAAAGAAGGATTTGAAAATAAAAAAATAAAAGTTGATTTTGATAGTTATAATATTTTTTCTGATAATCTTTTATATAATGAAGGTAAAAATGGAAATATAAAAAGATATGTTAGTATTACATATAAATTTGAAGATAGAGAAAATGTAATTAATGTAAAAAATAAATATAATACAATTATTAAAAATACTTATTCTATTTATTTAAGATTTTTAATATTTGATAATAGTACTAAAACAAGTAATAAAAATTATAATAAATCATTATTTACTTTGAATTTGAAATATGATAATTCAATTGATAGTTATAATAAAATAATGATAGTTGTTGTATTAATTTTTTGTTTATTAACTTTAAGTTTGATTATTTTAATTATATTAATTACTTTTCCTAAAAATCAAGAAAATAATAATAATAATAGTAATAATAATATTCATCAAATTGTAAATGAAGAAGAATATAATAAATTAATAAAAAACAAAAAATCTTTAGAAAAAATATTACGCGCAATTAAATATAAAGATATAAAACATGATTCTTTATATAATAATGTATGTACAATATGTTTTGATACTTTCATCGAAGAAGATGAGATTCTTGTTTTACCATGTAATCATGTATTTCATAGTGATTGTATTAAAAAATGGCTTGAAGCAATTTTAGAAGATCCAATTTGTCCAAATTGTAAATTAAGTATTATTAATTATTCAAATAATAATCAAATATTAACAAATAATCATAATGAAAATGAAAATAATAATAATAATAATAATGATAATAATAATAATAATAATAATGATAATTTAAATACTAATGATAATGAAAATAATAATAATAATGATAATAATAATAATAATAATTCTTTTCCTGTTATTTCAAATAAAAATCCTGAATTAACTGAATTAAATAAAAAGTAACTAATTTTATAAGTAAAAAATATAAATTTATAAAATTATTTTTTCACTTATTATTAAAATTATCCAAATTTAAAATAATATTTTATATTTTAAAAAAAAAATGAAAAAAAAAAATTCAAACACAAATGAATTTAAATTGCATACAATAAAAACAACACAAAGTATAAATTTTCAAAATAAAAATTTAAATATTCAAAATAAAATAAATAAAAGTAATAGTGAACAAAATTTATTAAATCCTCAAAAAAACATAAAATTAAAAAATAAAAGAGAATATAACATAATAAAAGAATTAGGAAAAGGTGCATATGGAACAGTTTATTTAGTAAAAAGAGAAGGAAAAAAATATGCAATGAAAGTTTTAGAAAAATCATTTTTATCAAGAAATGATAAATCAAATGATGCATTAATTGAAAGAATAATTTTATCAATGTGTAATCATAAATCAATAATTAAATTAATATCATCATTTCAAACAAAAAGTCAATTAATTTTTATAATTGAATATTGTCCAAATAAAGATTTAGATTTTATAATGAGAAAATTTGGTAAATTAAATCATGAACTTGCAATAAAATTTTTTGCTGAAATTGTAAATGTAATTGATTATTTACATAATACTTTAAAAATATCACATAATGATTTAAAACCAAGTAATATTATGTTAGATAAAAATTATCATTTGAAATTAATTGATTTTTCAACTTGTAAAATAGTAAATAAAAAATTTGATAAAAATTTAAAACAATTTATTAATTGTGAAGATTATATTGATAATGAAATAATAGGAACTGCTGAGTATGTTTCACCTGAAATGATTGAACAAAAAATTTTTGATTATAGAACAAATGATGTTTGGTCTTTAGGAGTAATTTTATATTATTTTTATCATGGAAAAACACCTTTTATTGGAAATAATGATTTTGAAACTTTTAATAATATAAAAACAATAAAATATGAAATTAATAAATCATTAAATGATGATATTAAAGATTTAATTTCTCATATTTTTACTAATTGTAATAAAAGATTTACTATAAATGATATTAAGAAACATTCTTATTTTAAAAATATTAATTGGGATAATTTACTTAATGAAGAAATTCCTATTCCAAAAGAACTTTTAAATAAAATGACTATGCAATTAACTAAAGGAGATTCTAATACAGATTTTTGGGAAAAATTTTGTAATGAAATTAATAATAATAATAAAGATTTTAGTATTGTTAATATTAATGATAATGGTTTTTTAAATTTTATTGATGATTATTTTTATTCTGAAGAAAATAATCATCTTTTTAATAGTCATATTGAAAATATTGAATTAAAAAATGGAAAAGTTAAATTAATTTATGAAGGTTATGTTATTCAAATTATTAAAAAATATGAAAATGAGGTTAAATTTAAATTATATAATAATAAAATTTTGGAAATTTGGCATAATAAAAAATTATCAAATTATATTAATTTAAGTCATAAAACTAAAATTGCAATTGAAAATGACATTTTAATAAAATTAAATACTTTTACATTTAAAACTACAAAATTAGAAGCATTAAAATGGTATAATTATATAACAAGAGTAATGTTTTTAGATTAATAATAAAAAAATGTGTTTAAATCTTTAATTATGTAAATTTAATTTATTATTATTAATTTATATAAAACTTTTATAAAAATTTATATTAAAAAAATCTTAAAAAAAAAAATAATATTCTGATATAAAAAAAAACTTTATAAATAAAAAAAAATCAATTAGTAAAATAAAAAATATAAAAATTTTTAATATTAAAAAATAACTAAACTAAAGGAAGTGAATGTAAAAAAGGTAATTTATTAGGAACATATTCATCATCTCTAGTTAAAGGATTTTCTTTAATAACAGTAATTCTTAAAGGATCAATATTTCCATCTAATCCTTGACTTTGAATTAATTTTCTTACTGATTGAATTGAATGAACTGCTTTCATTTTATCTGTTTTTGCTATTGATTCTGCAACTCTATATTTTCTTATTTCATCTTTTTTTTTTTCTTTTTCTGTATCAATTATTGGTTTTGTTTCTTTTGGAATTTGTGGTTTAATTTCTTCTATTTTTTCTTCTTTTTTTTCTTCTACTTTTTTTTCTTTTTCTTCTTCTATTTTTTCATTTGAAATATTTTTATTTTTATTATTATTATCTTCAATTGTAGTTTTTTTTGTTTCATTTTTTTTTTTTTCTTCTTCATCTTTTAACATTTTACTTTTTAATAATTCTAATGCTTCTCTTATTTCCATATCATGTGCATATTTTTCATAATCTAAATCTTTTAAATAATCAACTATGTCATTTATATCATCTTTATTTAATTCATCTTCTTCTTCTAATGGATAATTTTTATAGTCTATTTTTTCTTCTTCTTTTTCATTATTATTAATTGTTTGTGTTGTTATTTCTTTATTTTCTATTTTTACTTCTTTTTGATTTTCTAATTCCATTTTTTTCTTTTTTATTTTAAGTTATTAAAAAATATTTTTTTTATATTATTTAATTAATTTATATTATATATTTTTATTGTTTTTACTTTTTCAAAAAAAATTTACTTTTTTAAAAATGAATTTAGAATATAATCAAAATCAAACAAATAATGAAAATAATGTTGATATAGATTCATTAATAAATTCAATTAAAATATCTAATTTAAATGAATATTATGATATAGAAACATCAATATTTAAAAAAAGATGTGATAGATTAAATTTATTATTTTTTAATGAAAGTGAATCTCTTCCTCCAAATAAAGATATACCACCTCCTTATAATAAATTATTCATTATATTATTTAAAGAAATTTCTATTTATATTGAAGAAATTGAAAGATTAAATAAACAATTAAGAAAAAATAATAAAAGTGAAAAAGAATCATTTCAAAAAAATAATTTGGTAAATGAAAATAATAAAAAAATTAATATGAAAGGATTAAATAATATAAATTTCAAAAAAAGTCATATAAAATCAACATCAAATAGTTTTGTAAATTCTTCAATCATTCAAAAAAAAATAAATAAAAATAATATAATAACATGTGATAAAAAAGAAAAAATAAAAGTAAATGAAAAAATAAAAAAGAAAGAAAATATATTTTTAAATGATGAAGAAATAGAAAAAAATAAAAAAAAAATAAATAAAAGTTTTATAAATAAAGAAATTTCAATTCAACAAAGTTTAAATAATGAAATAAATGAAGAGATAATTGAAAGATGTATGAATCAATATGAAGATGAATTAAATAATTTACAAAACTTAGAAGAAATTTTATTAAATCAAAAAAAAATAATAAATTCAAAAAAAAAAAATTGATAATAAAATATTAATAATAAATTCAATTAAGCTTTAAACAATTAAAATTATTAAATTATATATGAGAAAAAAAATAAATTTTTAAATAATAAAAAAAATATGAAAAGAAATAAAAGTAAGAACCATAATTTAAAAAGCCAAAATTTATTCTATGATGGAAATTATTCAAGTAAAAAAAAAAATTTAAATTATCCAGTGTAAAATTTTAAATATTAAATATTTAATAATAGGGAAAAATATATTACATTAGATACAAATATTTCATTAACAAGTCGTCCTCATAAAAATTATTCAAAAAGTTCAATTATAAATGAAAAAAATAATAATTTAAGAAAAGATAAATCAATTGAAGATTATAAAAAAATAATTCAAGAAAAAGATGCTGAAATAGAAAGATTAAAACAAGAAATAAATAATTTTAAATTTAATTTATCAAATTCAAATAAAAAAGTTTCTTCTATTAAAAAAAATTATACAGATAATCTTTCAGTTAAAAAAATTGGTATTTTTCCTATTAAAAAAATTACTATTAATCCTGGAAATGATTATATTAAAAGAAATAGTAATATTGATGAAATTTTAAAAAATTCAGAAATGATTATTAATACAGATATAAATCAGAAAGTTAATTATAAAGAAAAATTATATGATATTAAAGAAAAAATGAATAATCTACTTGAAAAATATATGAAAGAGTCGTCTGAAGGAAATTAATTTTTTTTTTGTATTTTTTTTTCTAATTTTTATTTTTTTTTAATATTTAAATATAAACAAATTTACATATTTATTTTTATAATATTAAAATCTTATAAAGTTAAAATATTACTTAAAATAAATATTTTACTTAGATATCAATTAATTTATAAAATATAAATTTGTTCTAAAAAAAGAAATTAAATCCTAATCCAGTCTGAAATTCTCTTGAAAATTTTTGATGAGCATAAATATCAATTTCTCTGCTAAAATGTTTTTGTTCTTCTTTTTTTAATTGTTCTAATTTTGATTCTTTATTATTATTATTTTGAGTAATATTTTTATTCTTATAAAATTTTTTCCAAAAAGCCATTCCTATAAACACTTTTTTCATTGATGTTTTTAATTTTATAAAGTTTGATGTTTTTTTCTTTTGTAAAAGTAAATTTGTTTGTACTATATTTTTTTCTATTTCATTGTTTTTTTCTTCATTACTATTTTCTTCTATTTGGTTATTTTTCTGAACAAAAAATAAATTTTCTGAGTCTGATTTATTATGTAGCATTTTTATTTTATTTTTTTTTGCATCAAAATATAATAAAGAATAATTTTATTGCTTATTTTATTTAATGAAATAATTTTTTATCACTTTTAAATGGATAATAAATTTGTTTTTAAAAGAAATAAAGGATTTGAAAGTGATAATGAGAAAATGAAACAAATAAATGAAAAAAAAGAGTTTAATAAAAATAAATTTTATCCAAACAATTTTAAACTTAAATCGTTTAAATATTCTATTGAAGAAGAAAATAATATAGATTTAATTAAAAATCAAACTAAATTCAATGAATATAAAACTAATTCAAATAATAATATTAATCTAAATTTAAATATGCAAAAAATAATTTTATTTATTATTTCTAATAAAGAATCTGATATAGAAAATATATTTTTAAATTATATATCAAATTTAAGTAATTTAAAAGAGACAATTAAATTAAATTCTTTTTTATTTGATGAATTTATAATGATTATTAATAATAAAAATTTTTCATATAATAATATAATTATTTTATATAATGAAACAAATGAAAATATTATTGAAAATAATAATGAAAATTTAAATAAAATTATGTATCAAGTTTTTGAAATAAGAAATGAATATATTATCACTAATTTAAAAATAGGATTAAATTATTTATTTTTTGATAATTATATAATTAATGAAAAAGAATTTAATATT
Source organism: Isotricha prostoma (assembly GCA_023807205.1). Taxonomy (NCBI): domain Eukaryota; phylum Ciliophora; class Litostomatea; order Vestibuliferida; family Isotrichidae; genus Isotricha; species Isotricha prostoma. Next base: position 8,322 of record JAJMZS010003406.1, on the reverse strand, counting down.
TTATTTATTGAAAATTCAATTATTAGTACTAAAGGATTTAAAAATAACATAAATTCAAAATTTAATAAAAATGAATCATATATTTTAATACAAGATTTTAATTATCTAGATACTCCAATTATTTTATTAGAATCAGGAAATGCTTTAATAAAATTTAAAAAATCGAAAAAATAAAAACTATAAAAAATTTAATATAAAATATATATAATTTATAAAAATGAAATTAATTCATAAAAAATTTTCGAACCTTGTATTATATAAACCAAATTATAAAAAATTAAACAATTCTGAAATTGATTATATAAATATTAATAAATTACTATTAAAATTAGGTAAAAAAAAACATCAGAATGAAATATATGAAAATAATAAATTTCCATTAAAACAAATGAAAAATATAGGAAAAAGTGAATTATTAGAAAGGAAATTTAAATATAATATCCTTTTAAATAGATATAAATTAGATTTAAAAGAATTTCATAAAGAGAATAAAAGGGGAAAATCAGAAGAAATAAATAAAAAAAATTCTATAAATATACAAAAGTTAAATAAAACTGTCTTTAATTGCTCATTTAGAAATTTAAGAAGAACAATAAAAAATTCTATGAGTTCCACAATGAAAAGTGATATAAATTTAAATACTACTTTTCATCAAGATTCAAAAAAATCTTTGAAAATTTCTAACAAAAGTACTCAAAATTCTTCTTTTAAAAATAAAAAAGTAGATAAATCAGATTTTGAAAAAATAAATAATTCTCAAGATTTAAATGATAATAGAAATTTTATAAATTATTTTAAAGAAAGTGATTTTTATGATTATAACAGTTTAATTGATAATTTAAAGTATAAATATAATTTTGAAAAAGAAAAAAAAGAATGTGAATTTTCTAAAATGTTTTATGTAAAATATAAAAAAAGTTTTTATAAGAAAAAAAATTTAATGAAACAAGACATTTCATTAATTAAGAAAAAAAATGAAAGTTAAAATAAAACATTTTTTGATTATAATAAAAAAGATATTTTGGTAAAATATAATATAATTTTTAAAAATAAATAAAAATTAGTTTATAAACAAATTCAATTGAATATAATAAATATTTATATAAATAAATATAGATGTGTTTAATATATAATAAATAATTGTTTTTAATAATATTTATTAAAATATAAATTTTATTATTTTTTATATTATTCAAAATTAAATTTATTTAAAAAATCTTCAATTACTTTTTTAACATCTCCTTGAAATTTAATTAACTGTAATTTTGCTTCATCATAAGTAATATCTAGTTCTCTTTTTAATAATTCAATATCATGTTCTTTAATTTTTATAACAGGAAGTTCTTTTTTCTCATTATTTAATTTATTTAAGCTTTCTAATTCTTTACTCATATCATTTGAATTTGAACTTTCATGTTCTTCTGTTAATTTATTACCAATATTTTTAATTTCAGCTTTATTTGGATCCATGATAAATAATAAAAATAAAATTTAAAAAGAAAAATTAATAAATAAAAAACATAAAATTTATTATAAATAATAAAAGAGAAAAATGGAAGAAGAAGTTTTAAAAGAACAAGATATTAATGATTTTCTTCAAAAATATGATCAAAATGATTGGAATTTTGTTATATCAAAATTATCAAAAATTGGTTTACTTTCTTTACAAAAAGATAAAAATCAAAAAGATTTTTATACTTTTGATGATTTAGATAATATTATTAGTATTTTAGAAAAAAATATTATTCCTGAAAATGAAAATTCAAATAATGAAAATATTAAAAGTGATAATTTAAATATTGATGATTTAAATAATTTGAAAGAACCTGATGATAATGAAGAAATAAAAGATGAAAATATGATTAAAGAAAATCCAAATGAGGATTCAGAAAAAAAAATTGAAACCTTAGAAGATAAAATCATTAATAAAGATAATCCAATCTTAGAAAAAAAAACAGAAATTCCTAATTCTTCAATTCAAAACTCAAATTATTATCCATCAAATTATAATATAAATGATACAAATAAAAAATATTTTAATGATTATAATAAAAATTATAATAATGATTATAATAAAAATTATAATAATGATTATAACAGAAATTATAATAAAAATTTTTCTTCAAATTTTAATCCAAGTGGAAGTTATTATAATTATAATTATAGAGATAATAATAATATTAACTCAAAGGCAAAATCATATAATTATACCTATGATAGAAATTGTTATAATTATAGTAATTATAATGCTAGAAAGTATAATGTTAGAAATAATTTTCCTTGTTTAAACTATAATTATAGTTCTTCTTCTCCTAACATTAAAAATGATAAAGAAACTGATCCTTGCTGTAATAAATCAAGAAGTTATTATAATATTTATGGATCATCAAATTATTCATTTTGTTAAATATTTAAAACATAATTTTGATTTTAATTTATTTTTTTTTTTGAGATAAACTGACAAAATATTTATTTAAGTAATTATTTTAATTATTATTATTTTTTATTTAAATTAAAATTAGATAAATGCTAATTAATAATTTAATATTTTTTAAATATTAAATTTGAGTTTAAATAATAGAGTAAAAAATTGGAAAAGTTAAAGTTTATCAATAAATATTGAAATAAATTAAAGTTTTATTAAGTAAATATAATTAGGTATTTATGGAAATATAAAAGATAATTCAATTGAAAAAAAAGAAAAAAAGAAAAAGCATAACATATATTAAATAATGAAAAAGAAGAAATAGAAAAAAAGAAAATAGATTTTAACAACAACTAAATAATTAATAGGAAGAAATAAAAAAAATGAGAGAGAAAAAATTTAGAAAAGAAAAATCATAACAAAATAAATTTAGAAAAATAAATAAAATTAAAACTAAAAGAAAAAATAATAATCAAAATTTAATGATGAATTTTTAAGAATTGTTTTCACAATTAAAAAACTCCAAAAGATATTAAAATAATACATAAGCATTTATATTAATTAACAGAACTATTAAAAAATTAAAAATTCAATAATGAAGAATTGAAAAAAAGAAAGAAGAAATTGAAGATTTGAAAAATTGACCAACAAAAAAAAGGAGATGTTTTCTATAATATAAATTAATTAAATGATATTTTGATGAAGTTGTAAAAAATGCAATGAAACAACTTGAAGAAAATTATAAGGAAGATAATTTATATGATGCTAATAAAAGAAAAGTTAATATAAATAATGAATTTTTAAATAAAAAACAATAAAAAAATTAAAATTGAAAAAATTTAATTTGAATATAAAATAACTTTGAAAAGATTATTTTTTATATTTTGTTTAAAGATTTGATTTTTAAAAAAATAAATTTTTATAAAATAATATTTAATCTCAAAAACATTAATTTACAAATAATTATTTTTTTATTTAATTATTCATTTTCATTCATAAATTGTTGTATTATTTGACATTCTTTTTCATTTATAACATAATTACATTTACATAATACAATTCGAACATTTTGATTTTTATTAATTAAAAAACTAGTTTTTACTTTTTGATAAGAACATTTACCACAAACAATACATCCACAAGGTAATCTTAAAGTTTTTTCTTTATGGCAATTTTCACAAATATTTTCACTTTCAGTAAATTTAGATTGTAATAAATAATTTTTTTTATTTTTTTTTTTATTTCTTTCATAAGAAATTAAATTTGAATATTCTAAAACTTCAGTTTTATATTTATCATATTCTTTTTCATTTTTCATTCCTTCAAATAAAATAATATCTTTATTAGAATAATTATTAACAATTAAATTAACAAATTTTTTAGTTGCTAAAGAATCATAATGAGGAGATTTAAATAATATACTAATACTTGGTTCATTATTTAAAAAAGGTAAAAAATTATCAACTGGAATAATCATTAAATCTTTATGATATATCATTTCTTCTTTTGAAATATTTTTATTATTTAAATAATAAATATCTAAATTACATTTTAAAATAAATGGTGTAATATATAAAGGATAACCTTCTGCATATTCATTCATTTTCATTAATTTATTATCTATATATTCAAATACTTTTTTTTTATCATATGTCATATCATCATTTAAATCTAATCCAGGTATACATTGAATTAATTTTATTCCATTTACTTCTAATTCTAAATTTTCTTTTAAGAAAAGTACTAATTTTATCTTCATCCAAAATATTAATGTTTTTTCTATACTGTCACTTAAATTTATTGTTCTGTATAATATATCAAAACATTTTTCATTTCCTTTTTTTAATTCTTCATAGATAAATAATAAAACTGTTATTAATTTATTTTGAAATTTTTCTTTGTTTTGAGGAAATTTTGTAAATAACATTTCTTTAATAAAGTTAAAAAAATATTTTGGATTTTTTTCTTTTAAAGATTTAGAAAGTAATATTTCTAAATAAGGAATTAATACACTTCTATAAAAACAATTACCATCTCCTTTTATTCTTCTCCAGTAATAAATATTATATTTTTCTTTAAATATTTTAGTTATTTCTGAATATTTATTATCACTCATCCAAAAAGAATAATATGATAAATCTTCAAAAATTCCTATTGATGCAAATTTTACAGGAGAAAAATTCACTTCATCATAAAAATAATTTATAAATTCTTCTTCATCATTTTTAGTTTTAAATGTTTTAATTAAGTATTCATAAATATCTTCATCTTTATTATTTTGTTTTAATTCATCTAATTCACTAAAAAAAACACTAAATTCATTATTATCTGATGGTAATATTGGATAAAAATGATTATTTATATCATTATTTGTATTATCATTTGAATTTAGAATCATTAATTTATTTTAATAATTTTTATATAATTTATGATTTTATTTTTCAATTAATTGAAATTAGGGAGAATACAATAAATATTAAAATATTTTTACTATTTATTTTAATTTTTGCTTCATAATATTTTTTAATTAATATTAATATCACTTGTTTAAATTGTTTATAAATTCAATATTTTTTGAATATTTTATTTAGTGTCAAATATTAATTAGAACTAGTTTACTTTTTTATAAATTTATAAAATTTTCATTCATCAATATTAATAATTTGTATGTTTTACTCTTATAATCTATTTTAATTAATATTTGTCAAATTTTTATAAAAAAAATATTTTTTATTTTTTCTTCAATGTTTATAGGTGAATTTTTGAGTTTAATATGTTATGTTTTATTATTATTATTTCATTTAATTGGGAATTATATTAATTTTGATTCTTTAATGATGATTCAAATTCAAACAAGTTTAATAATTTATATAGGATGTATATATTCAGCAAAAAAAGTGTTTTATAATAAAAATAATAAAGAAATTAAACCAATGAAAAGAAAAGATGCTTTATTATATGCAATAAAAGGGAGTTTAATTTTATTTCTCATTTATCTTTCATTAATTATTTTTAATCATAATTTTATTAATTTTCTTTTTAGTTTTTATTTCATATTTTTTGATACATATTCAATTTCATCTTTTATAAAAGGAAAAATTAATAATTTTTTAATATTTAAAAAATATAATCAAAATTATATTATTTCAATACAAAAAATACCTTTTATTATAAATGAAAATAAAACAGTTTCACAATTAGAAATTTTTACTATAATTTTAGGTTTTATAATTTCAATATGTTTTTATATTTCAAATAATTGGATATTAAATAATTTTATAGGAATAATATTATGTTTAAATTCAATTGAAAATATTTTTTTAGGAGAATTTAAAATAGGTTTAATTTTATTATCATCTTTATTTATTTATGATATATTTTTTGTATATTTCACAAATATAATGAAAAATATAACATTAAATTTAGATATTCCATTAATTTTAAAATTTCCAAATTCAATATCAAAAACTAGTTTTAATACAATTGGACTTGGTGATATTATTATCCCTGGTTTTTTTATATCATTAATGTTAAGATTTGATATCTTTTTATTTAAACACAAAAATAATGAAGAATTAAAATTTAGTTATTTAAATTTGAAATATTTTTTAAATTCATTAATTGGATATATAATAGGGATTTTTATTACTATTTCAATAATGATTATATTTAAACATTCACAACCTGCTTTATTATTTATTGTTCCTATTTTATTTTTTAATGTATTTATTACATCATTATTATTTTGTGAATTTAAAATTTTATGGAATTTTAATGAAATATCATTTATAAAAGAAGAAAAAAAATAAATTAAATAATTACAAAAATTTATATATATTTAAAAATATAAATTTAATTAAAAAAATAAAAAATAAAAAATAAAAATAATTAAAATGAACACTTATGAAAATAATCAGAATAACAATATAAATTTAATATTTCCAAACAATTCAAATTTTCCAAAATTTAAAGATGATATAATATTAATGTTAAGTGAAATAGAAGAAAAATTAAAAAATAGATATAACACTTTAGAACATTTAATAAATTCAAGAATAAATGCATATGATTCTCGATTAATAACAATAGAAAATAAATTAAATCTTCAAACAACAAAAATAACAAAATTAATAATCGAATTAGAAAAATGTTCTGATATTTTACCAACAGAAAAAAAAAATAGTGAAACTTTAATAACACATGAAATAAGAATAAATAATTTAAATAAAGAAATATCAGATGCATGTTATAAATATGATAAAATATATTTAGATAACTTATTAATTCCAGGTCAAATTGGAGAATATTGCAGATTTAAAAATGCAAAAGAATGTTTTAATTTTTTAATTACTCAAACTGCTTCTTTGAATGATTATAAAGAAAAAATGATAATTGATTTTAAAACTTTTAAAGAAAAATGTGATGAATATTTTAAAAAAGTTCATAATGATATAGAATTAAATAAAGAAGTTTTTATGAAATATACAACTGAAAAAAGTGAAATTATTATGGAAAATTGTAATGAAAAAATTAATCAATATTTAAAAAAATTAGAAGAAGCTAAAATTGAAAATTATTCTTATGCTTTAAAATTAAAAGAATCTAGTGATTCTTTAATTAATGAAACTAATAAATTATTTCTTTTAAAAGGTGATATTTTAAAAAATAATAATGAGTTAAAAAGTAAAGTTCAAGAAATGAACAATCAATGCTTAGAAAATGTTTCTTCTTTAAAAATTGAATTTGATAAAATTAATAGGAAATTTCAAGATATAAGAGAATTTATTAAAAATGTTAGATTTAAAAAAAATATTAATTCTGAAATTACTAAAAATGATATTAAAAATTTAGAAAATAATTTAGATTCTAAAAATTTTCCAAGTCAAAAAGATGAATTATTAAGATTAAATATTGAAAATGAATATAATAAATCTATGAGTTTTAATAATTCTTTACCTGATATTTCTAATAAAATGAATGATGATGACAATTTAAATAATTTTGGTTTAAAAATTTTCGGGGATAAAAAAATAAAACCCGTTGTTAATACTAGAAAAAGTCTTAAAAAATATAGTCATAAAAATTATTCTCTAATAATTAATGAAGAAAAAGAAAGAAATAAAATAAATGATTTTAATGAAAAAAGAAGTAAAAGTAAAGAAAATTTTGATAGATTTTTACCAATTAAACATAATAATAATAATAAAAATAATTTTACTACAATTCCAAAAATTAAAAATCCTGATAATCATTTAATATATAAAATGATTAAAAATGAAAAAGGAAATTTAATGAAAACTTCAACTTCAACTTATTTTAAACCTAAAAAAGGGATTTGATATAGTTTTTTTACATAATAATTAATGTATTTATATAGATATTTTTATGAAAATAGGATTTAAATAATTTATTTTATATAATTTGATATTTTTGTAAAATAACATATTAAAATTAAAAATGTTAATGAAAATAAAATAAATATATTAATAAACTTAGAAAAAATAAAAAAAAAATAAATATTGATTTAATAATATAAAAATAATCTTTTTTCACTTTTATATAGTTTTATAAACTAAAATAAATATTATGATATTGATTAGAAACAACGTAATTTTTATAAAATTGATAAACGAATAAAACAAAGATTATATAATTGGTCATATACAATTAAAATTTTATTAAAATTAAAAATTATAAATGAATAAAACAAATATTATAATATTGAACAGAGATAATTTTTATATTAAATATTTTAACTTATAATTTATATATTATAATAAATTAAAAAATTTAATATCAAAAATAAAAATCCAAAAATCATAGTTAGTTAGTTAGTTTAAGTCCGGCAAGCCGGCTCATATTTTATATTAATTAACTAAAAAAAAGAGAATAAAAAG
>JAJMZS010003405.1:0-18835 GCA_023807205.1 Isotricha prostoma | reverse complement strand
AATTATATCAAAAAAATATTCTAAATCAAATAATATATTAACTAAATCTTTATTAACAAAATATATTAAATTTCATATTGTTCAAATATGTATTATATAAATAATGATTTGTTATATAAGATGCACTGTTTGTTAAATACAAAAAGATTAAATAAATGAATAATTAAAAATTTAATTTAACATTACATTAAATTTATTTGAATTGAAAAATCAATTTCAAAATGCATATCATTAAAAATAATTATTCCATCTATATATTTTATAAATTTTAGAAATTTTTTATAATTTAAATTGAATAAAATTTTATTCTTCATTATAAAATTTAATTATAAAAATTTTTTTATAAAATAAAATCTAATATTAAACATATATAAATAATTGTAATATTATTATTAATTTTAATAAAAATAATCACCATTCATTCCAATTAAAGCTCCTTCAATAAAACTAGGTTTTTTTTTAAATTCATAATAAAATTTCAACATGGATTGAATTTCTTTTTCAGTAAAATCACAAATAAAACTTTTCTTTTCTTTATTAATTTTAAGTATAATTTTAACTCTATTTTTTCTTTCAGAATCTTCAATAATATCAATAACTTCTTTATTAGATAATAATAATTCTTTTTCTTTTTCAATTTTAAAATAAAATTTATTTTTTCCTGTTCCAAAACTAAGTTCAACTAATTTTAAATGACCATTATCTTCATCAGGGATTAAAAAACCAGAAAAAAGATGATTAGACTCAATTGGTTTTAATTCTGAAATTAATACTTTATTATGAGTTATTTCAACTTTCAATTCTAAAATTTCTTTTTTATAATCTTCTATTTCTTGAAGTAAATGTTCTTGTTCATTAAATAAAACTTGAATTTCTTCATTTTTTTTATTTAAATTTTGTATATACATTTCAATATCTAATTTTATTTTACTTATTCTATTTTCATATTCTATTTTTTGAGAATCAAAAGTTTTTATATAATTTGTTAAATATTTTGTATTTTCAATATTTTCATTTATTATTTTATTTTTTTCTTCTATTTCTTTATTAAATCTCTCTTCTTTTTCTCTTATTTCTTTTTCATATTGATTTAATTTTATATTATAATTTTTTTCTAAATCTTTTATTTTTATTTCATAACTTTCTTTTGATTTATTAAAATCATTCATTAATTCATTTAATTTTCCATTTATAAATGTTTTTTCATTTTCAATTAATGAAATTTTTTCTTTTAAAAGATTTATTGTTTCAATTGTTTCGTCATCTTCTTGTTTTTCTTCATTTTCTTCAAAAAATTGATTAAAAAAACTTTTTAAATTCTTTTGACCGTTTTTATTTTTATATTTTGATAATTCACTTTTTAATTTTTCAATTTGTTCTTTTTTTAATATATTTTCTTCTTTTAAATTATCATTGCTTTTTATAATTGATAAATTTTCTTCTTTAAGTTTATTTAATTCATTTTGAAAGTTTTCAGATTTTTTTCTTTCATCTAATAATGCAGTTCTTAAAATTGAAAGCTTAACAAGTAAATCATTATCATTAACTTTTTTTTGTTTTTCTTCAGACATTTATTTATAATTCATATTTAATAAATTAAAATTAAACAATAAATAAAAATAATAAAAATATATTATTATATATATTTATAAATTAAAATTTAAATTAAATAATATTTTAATCTTTTTAAAAAAATGTCTGAACAAAATATTAATGAAAATGAATTAATAAATACAAGAATAATAAATGATTCATCTATAAATTTTCAACAATGTGAAAATATAATATCTCCAGATAAGAAATTTTGTGTATTTTATAATCATTATAATTTGATTATTGTTGATTTAGTTTTAAAAAAATTAATTTCAAAAATTTCATTTAATCAAAATGAAAGAATTTCAAATGTTCAATTATTAAAACCTGATTTATTACTTTATTGTAAAAAAACAGAATATTCAGAAATTGTTATTTCAAGTTTAAATTCATTAAATATATATTATGAATTAAAAATAAAAGAAAATATTCTTAATTATCATTTTACTCAAATTGATGATAGCGGAATTAATTATATGTTTGTAATAACATCAAATTATGAACTTATTATATTTCAAGAAAATATTGAAAAAAATAGATATTATATTATTCAAGATATTCAAAATTCTGAATTTATTAAAAAATTCAATATCGAAAAAATGGAATTTGTAAAAGAAAATCAAATTCTTTTAATTTTTACTTCAAATGGATTAATTTTAAATTATGCTATTCATAAAAATCCTGAAAATATATCTCAAATAATGTCATCATTTATTGAATTAATTTTAATTGATAGAAATAATTATAATAATTTATATTCATATGTAAATGTATATTTAAATTGTTATATTTGTCTTAATAAAGAACAAAATAATTATTTTTCAAGTGAAAATTTAAGTGAAAATAGTAATAATAATGATGAACATTATTGTGTTTTTGTAACAATTGCAGGAATTAAAAATAAACAAATTTCCTTTATTTCTTGTTATGAAATTGAAAATAGTCATTTAATTGAAAAATATTTTATTGAAATAAATGAAATTATGTTTGATTCATATATTACTAAATCAGTAACTAAAAATTCAAATTTTGATAAACCAAATTATATTTTTTTAGTAACAAAGTCATATGAAAATTATATTAAATTTTATTATGGTGATTTATATGCTATTGAAAAGAAAAAAAATAATGAAGATGCCCAATTAATTTTATTAAATCAAAGAAATGATTTACAAAATGTTTTAAAAATTTCAATTTTAAATTCTACTTCATCAATTAGAGGAATTAATGAATTTAAAATTCATATTTTATATTTAATAAATATAAATGAATTTGAATGCTTTTTTAAAAATGATGTTGTTTCTAATAAAAAAAGTATAGAAAATTATGAGAATTTAAATTTAGAAGAATATATAAGTTTAAAAAATAATAAAAATGCAATGAATAATTTTAATTCAATAATTTATAATAAAATTAATCAAATAATTGAATTAAATGAAAATGAATTTGTTGATTTCTTTTTAATTTCTCTTATTTTGAAAAATGATTTATTTCAAATTAAAAAATATTTAACATTAAGAGATCAATTACAATTAAAAAAATTTTACATTGAAAATGATTTAATTATTAGTACTTGTAAAGTATTAAAAAATAATATAAAAAAATTAATAGAAACATATTTAACAAATAATAATTTAAATAATGTTCAAATAAATGAATTTTTAAATTTTGAAAAATATTTCAAAAATTTAATTGAAATTTCTAAAATTGCTTTAAGAAGAAATAATAATCCTTTAAGAGAACCATTTGTACAAGAAGAAGTTGTTTCAAAAGATCAAAATATAGAAATAAATAATGAATTATTTGATTTAGAAAATTTATATTTCATTATCAAAATTTTAAATAATTATTTAGCAAATAATTTCAATAAAAATAAACGATTTTATCAAAAAAATCATTTTTTTAATCTTTTTACTTTTTATAATAATGATAATATTCATATAAGAAATAATTTTGAAAATTTTATAAAACAATATTTTGATTTTTCAAGAAGTTTAAATAATGTTATCAATAATTATGAAGAAAATGATAAATCTAAAAAGCCAATTGATTTCATAAATCTTTTATATTATACGAAATTTATTTTGTTTAATTATTTCTATTATTATTTAAAATATAATTCAAATGATATTAATAATCCAATTTCTTTTTCTAATTTTAAAGGAATCAGAAATGAATATACTGAATATTCTCCAATTTCCGAAATTTTATTTAATTTAGATAATTTAATAGAAAATCAAAATATAATTCCATTAACAAACTTCTTAATTAAATTAAACCAAAAAGAAATTATTGATCAAAATAATATAATAAATTCAATTTTAGATTTATCAAATTTAAACCATAATTTATTATATTTATTATTTTCTCGAAATTATAAAGAAGATGCTTTTTTAATTAGTAATAATATTTCAAATTATTATAATAATTTCAATGATTGGAATATACATATTAAATTTTTATTAGAACAAAAATTTGATAATTTAGCTTATCAATATATAAAAACATGTTTTGCAATTTATTATTTAAATCAAGATGTGAATGATTTAAAAAAAATAATGGAATCACCTAATTATAATAATGCAAAAAATCTTTATTATACATTTTTTGATTATTTAATTACTCATGAAAAAATTGATGTATTATTTAAATTACCTTTTACTTTTATTGAAAAATTAATTCTTAAAGAATTTTTTTATGAAAATAAACAATATGAAGATTTATTAATTATTTATTATTTAAAATTAGGATTATTATCTGAAGCTAAAAATATTTTTACATCATATATTAATTCATCTAATGAAAATATTTTTAATCATTCCAAAAATTTATATAAAAATTTAATTGATTGCTTTGAAGTTTTAGATGGAAAAGTAAAAAATAAAGATACACATATTGATTCAGTTATGAATAAGATTAAAAATGATGAAAATCAATTATTTTTGAAAGTAAATGTTGAAAAAGAAAGAAATGAATTAAGAAATATTTCATTACAAATGAAAGGTTTAGAAAATCCATTATTTATAGGAAATAAAAATATTAGAGACTCATTAATTGAAAGTTCATTAAGAGATGAAGAAATAATTGAAGGAAAAAAATCAAATCAAAATATAAATTTAAAAACAAATAAATTGGTAAATGAAATAATTGAATCATCTAAAAGAACTTTTGGAAATTTTAATAATTATATAATTAATCATAATTATAATGAAAACTCAAATAATATTAATAATAATATTGAATATTCAAATAATGATAATAATATTAATAATTTTAGAATTTCAAATTTTAATAATAATAATAATTACCAAAGAAATTTTATTGAAAATGATATTAGACAATCAAATGTAGAAAGTGATAGTAACAGTGAAATTGATACAACTAAACCATTTAATAAACATATATAAAATATTTTTATTTAATTTTTTTAATCAAGCAATTAATATGTTTTTTTTTTAAAAAAATATATTAATAATATATAATTAAATTAAAAATAGTTATTAAATAAAAAATCAAAAATAATCTATAAAACAATAATAAAAATCTATACATAAAATAATATCAAAAAATTATAGTTTACAAAAATAAACATAATTGAAAAAAATAAATAAATGAAAAAAATAATATTTATTATATAATTTTAAACAATATATAATATTATTCCAAATCATTTTCAATTTGAGAAGCAATTTGATCAAATAAACTTGTACCAGGTAATACAAGAAATTGTATTTGGCCAAAATTATTATCTTCATCACTATCTTCTCCATTTTCTATTTTTCTTAATTCTCTAATCATTAAATTACTAATTAAATTTTCACAAACATTAACAAAATTATTCATTTCTTCTCTATCTTCTTGAGTAAAATGCATAAAAGTTCTTACAGAATGATTATTAAATTTTAATCCTCTATTTCTATTTCTAATAATATTTCTTCTTCTTTCTTCTTCTTTTTTTTGATTATCAGTATATTCTTTTATTAATCTTTCACTTTCTAACATTTCTTCTCTTTCTTTTAAAGTTTCATTAGTTATTCCATTTTGAATATATTTATTTTCATATTTTAATCTTTCTATTTCTTCCATTCCTTTTATTAATTTTTTATGTGCTTCTTCAATTTTTTCATTTTTTAATTTTAAAGCATATTCTTCTTCTGTTGATTTCATTTTTAAATTTTGTATTATTTTTGATTGAGAAATTCCTTCATTTCCTAATATTGGATTAATTATATCATCAATTGCAAAAATTATATCAAATGCATTATCTTTTATTATATCTATTTCATTTTTTCCTTCATTTCCTTTTACATTTATATTATTTGTTATTAATGATGTTATAAATGTTGTTATTGTTTTTAATGATTTTGATAATTCAATTGGATTAAAATTCATTTCTGAAATAAGGACAAAATATATTTTTGAATTTGTTAATTTATATGGATAATATACTCCATATGATTTATCAAATAAGTTAAAAGAAGTTTTTAAATTTAAATTCTTTGTTTTTTTCTTTAATAAACCTACTAAAAATGCAGTGTGATATGTTTCTAATTCTTCTCTTGTCATTGGAATAAATTGTCTTGCTAATATTATTTTATTATCTCCATTTGATATGAAAAATGTTTTAATTTTTGGATTAAATTTTGGGGATAATACTAATTGAATTTTTTTCATTTTTATTAATATAAATATTTTATTTATTATTTATCTTAGTTTTAGTTAAATTTTTATTTAATAAAAAAAATTATAAATTAAAAATAAAAATGTTTAAAATATAAATTACTCAATTTAGATTAAATTAACAATAAAGATAATTATATTTAATAAATAAAATAATATTAAATAGTTCTTTTTAAAATAATTTATATTTATAATTACATATCTTATAACTCGTTTTAAAACATATATTATATTTTAACTATTTCTTTATTCCTCATTTCTAAGTCTATTATTTGAGAAAAAAGAAAGATATATTTAATAATTGATATATTTAATACAAATTTAAAAATTTTAATACTTTTGAAAAAAATGAACATCTACTAATTATACAAAATACTTTATTGTTCATTTATTTGAATATTGTAAATTTCGGAAATACTTTTAGTCTTTAATTTCGTTATTAAAAATTCGAAACATTTCGAATAATTTTCGTATTTAAAAGAATATATTATCCCAAATAAATTTTGTAAATCTTCTAATCCAAAAGATTTTCTAATAAAAGCAATTAAAGAAAAAGCTAATTCAATTGAACTAAATCTAATATAAAATTTTTTATCTACTAATTTATATAATTGAATAAAACAATTATAATAAACATTTGATATTTCAACATTATGTATTCTTAAAAATTCTTTTTCATAACTAAATAATATTTCATTATTTAAAAGAAAACTTAAAATATCATAAGCAGTAAAAAAGTTTAATTCGTAATTAATTGCTTCAAGAATTTGAATTTCTAAATTACTATCAAAATTTTCATTATTTAAAGAATTAATTACATTCGTTGATAAATTTCCATTTTCAAAAAATTTTAAACATATTAAAACACAATGATAAGCAGTTTTTGATATATCTTGAGTAAATTTTTTATTAATAAAAATATGATCCATTAAATAAACACTTGAATAAAATATTTTTTGTTCCAATTGAAAAGTATTACAAAAATTTTTTATGATATTAATTCCATTTATTCTTATATTTTTATATAAAGTACTTGGTTTAGATTGATTTTTTTTTTCATTAATTGAAAAAGTTAATATTGTATTAAATATATCAAGCCTATCTATTTCTACATCATCTTCCTTTTTTCTGCTTTTAATTAAAGAATTATCAGGAAATTGTTTATCAATAGACATTATTGTCTAATAATTTTTTATTTAATTTTCTTTAAATCTATATTTATTAGAAAAAAAGAATGTTTCTTAATAAGTAAAATTTAGTTTTTAGATTTATAAATATTTAATTTTAATATTTTTTGATTTTAGTATTATAATATAAATTTATAAGTAAGATTCGTTGAATTTGATTTTTATTTTTTTATTTAATATTGATAATATTTAATTTGATGTCATGTAATGTTTTTACAAAAAAAAATAATAATTCAAATTCAATAGTTTTTTCTCCTCCAAATCCTCCACATTACAAAATAGAAAATAAGAATAATAATAATAATATTAATTCAAATGATTTTGGTTCATTAATAAATGAAGTTAATTTTAATCATGAAATATTTAATAATATAAACTATCCAAATATAAACATTTCTTGTTATTCATTAAAAAAAATAAATGATTCAAAAAATAATTTAATTATCATATATTTAAAAAACACAGTACCAGAAAAAAAGCTAAAAAATTCAAAAAAAATAATAATAAATAAATCAGAAGATGATTTATATTCATATCAAAGTAACTCATCTTCTCATTCAGATAATAAAAATAAATTAACAATAATAATATCACAAAGTTCAAAAACAGATTTAGGAATAATTTATCCTAGATTAATAGATATGAGTAATATATTAAATTGTAATATAATATCATATGATTATTCTGGAATGGGTTTTTCTTCTGGAAAGCCTTCAATAGAAAGAATAAATAAAGATATTGAAGAAGTTATTAATTTTTCGTTAAACAATCTTGAAATAAAATTAGAAGAAATTGTATTATTTGGTAAAAAAATTGGCTCAATTCCTTCAATTTATATTGCTTCAAAAGGAAATTTTTGTTCAATTAAAGGTTTAATTTTATTAAGTCCTATTATATATGATGATTATAATGGGAAAAATAAAGAAAAAATTGATATTAAAAATACTATTAATAATATTAATAATATTGAATGTCCTGTTTTATTAATTCATGGTAAATTAGATGATGTTGTTTCTTTTGAAAAAAGTGAAAATTTATGTAAAAAAATTAAAGAATGTGTTAAATGGTTTCCAGAAAAAGGAGATCATAAAAATATTATTAGTGATTATAGGTCTAAATTTTATAGAAAGTTAAAAATGTTTTTGAAAAAAATTAATGAATCGAGATTAAAAATTATTAATAAAGATATTTATTTTAATGGAGAAAATATTTTAAATGAAACAACTATTAAATTTTCTAATGAAAAAAATGATTCTTTGAATATTAAAGATTTTATTTTAAATTCTTTTGATAATAAAAAAGATTTAAAATTGGATAATAATAATATAAATCTAAAGGAATTAGAATTATTAAAAGAAAATGAAAAAGAATCTAAATAGAAAATTATAGTTTTTAAAAATAGTTTTTTAGATTACATATTATTTCTATTTATTATGAAATAAATAATTAATTATTAATCATAAATAATAAACTATAACAAATGATACTTAAATAATAAAAATAATCTATTAAAATTTTTATTTTTTTAATATTTATTTTTTAATATTCTATATTTGTTTTATGTTTCCTTAATTATTTTTAAAGAAAATTATTTTATTTATTTATTTTATATTTTCAAACTTTCAAATAATTATCTAAAGTATTAATCTAAATAATTACTTTAAAATTAAAAATTAACAGAAAAATTATAAAAATATAATTTAATTAAATAAATAATTATAGTGTTAAAAAGTTATATATTCAAAGATGAGGAGAGATAATAATTTATATCCAAGTTTTAGTTTTGGATATTTATTTAAAAAAGAAAAAAAAAATTCAATTGATTTTAGTTCTTCAAAAAAAATATTAATGAATTCTCAAATGTTTAAAAATTATATTCAAAATTATATACCAGCAACTCAAAGAATTCCTTCTATTACTCCATCTAGTTCATTTTATCCAATTTTTAAAAAAAAAGCGGGTAATTTATTTTCATTAAATAATACTATATTTAATAACACAAATGAAAAAACTACCTTAAATAGTACACTTAAACATTCATTATCAAATCCAAATTATTTTAATAGAAAAAATAAAACAAATAAATTTTCAAAATTAAAATTAAATAAAATAAAAGTATTTAATTTAGATTTCCCTTCTCTTATGAGTCCTTTAAAACTTCAAAATATGGAACCATTAAAATTATCTCAGAAAAAAATAATAAGAAGTTCAAGTAATATTAATAATAAAATATATATTAGAAATGATATATTAGTTGAAGATTTTTTATATAAATGGAAAGATTCAAAATTAAATTATGAAGAAAGAAATATTTTTAATCAAAATGAAATATATACAAAATTTATAAATGATAATTTAATTTCTATCAAAACTGAAAAAATTGAAAATACGACTTCAAAATTAGAATCTTCATTTGAAGATAAAAATGGAGATATTATAAAATTAAAACTTTTTCCATTAACAATAAAATTTATTCCAATAAATGATGAAGAAAATAAATTCAAAGAAAATATAATAGAAATTCCATTTTCATATCATTTTTTATTTTATTATAAAGGAATAGAATTATTACAAAGAATTTTATTAGCAACAATAAAATTTAATAAAGATTATACAAAAGTATATTTTGATGATGAAGAATTATATAAATTCATAAGAAATAATAATGATAAACCTGAAAATGATATTGTAAATCAAAATATTATTCCAAGACATTTTTCTCTAAAAAATCCACAGCCAACATTTTCAAGAAGAATTAGTAAAAAAATTTCCAGAAAATTTTCTTGTTTTGAAGAAAAGGAAAATGTTGAAGATAATAAAATTACAATTAATAATATTGATAATAATATACCAAAAAAAAATATATATAATGAATATGAATTTATTTGGATTACACCTGATATTAATTTTAATGTTAAGATAACTATTCCTTATATTATTTTTGATTGGATTTATTTAAATAAACCAATTAAGAAATATATTGAAAGAGATTTACTAATTTTTTTAATTATGAATAATTTTTTAGATTGGGAATTTTTTGCAATTAATTATCTATTTTCTTTTAAAATGTTTAGAAATTATATAGAATTGAATCTTTCAAAAAGAAAAGAAAATGAAAAATTATATTCTAATAAAGAAACTAATAATAAAAAAGATGACAATTTTTATTTAATTTCATATAGAAATATTTATAAATTTAAAGCCAAAGATTTAATTTATTGTTTTTTTATGACAAATGAAATGCATATTAATTCTTTTTTTACAATTCATTACTATTCAATTAAAGTGAATTTTGATGAATTAAATTTAAAAAAAAAATGGATTGTTAATTTTAATTATAGTCAAATGAAATTTTTAAATCAAATAAAAAAATATCAATCATTAGATGAATTTATTCCAAAAATATTAATTTTTGATTTTGAAAAACAAGATTTAAAAATAAATTATTCTGTATTTAGAGATTTTTCACCTAATATTTTAAATTATAAAAGATTTGAAGTTGATGTAGAAGAATATAAAAAAAATTCTTTAGATTATTTCCCAAATTATATTAAACCGAGCATAAATAAAAAAAGCTTAAATATACAAATTGAAAAACCTTATTTAGATAAAATTTATTATAAATCAAATTTAAATAGAATAAAAAAGGAAAAAATAGAATTTAATAATGAATTTATAATTAAATTAAATGAAATAAATTTAAATGATTTGCCATCATATATATTAAACAATAAAAAAGAATGGATAATAAATAATCAAAATAATGATTTTTTAAAAAATTATAAAAATCATACAAATAAAAGAAAACATTCTTTTATGCCAGAAGCAATTAATTTAAAAAAAATACCAAAAACATTTCGAAAATTAAATTCTGTAGTAATTGATTATAAAAAATAAATTAATTTTTTTAATATATATATTTTTTTTAATAGATATAATTTAAAAAATTAATACTTCAATTATAATAAATTATCTTCAAAATTTCCATCAAAATAATCAAGTATTTTTCTATTAAAAGAATGATAATCAAATCTAGAAAAAGAAAATCCTCTAAATTCAAAAATTTTTTCAAATGAAAAAAAAATCATACTCTTAATACCATTAAATTTAGTTTCAAAGCCATTTCCATTTTTATTAACATTATTAAAAGTATTATCAAAAAAAGTTAAATTAGTAACTTCTCCAAATTTCATATTTTGAAATTCACTGGGACGAAATTCAATTTTTGTTTCATCATTATTTTTATTTAAACTATCAAATTCAGTTTTTCTATTTTTTAAAGTATTTCTTGTTAATCTTAAATATTCATCAAAATTTTGATCAATTTCATAATACATTATTAATAAAGAAAAATTTTTACTTCCTATTGTTGAAAGAAAATTTACATCTTCAGTTAAAATTGAATTAAAATTTAAATAATCATTTATTGATATTTTCTGATTATCATTAAATAAATTATCTTCTGTAATGCATAAAGATGTTCTATCTTTTGATGTTAATATTTTTTCAAAATTATTTTTTGATGGAATAAATCTCATTAATTGCCAATAATTAAATATTTCTTTTGGTATATCTTCCATTATTGAATTTCTTGATATAAAAATTACAAAAGGATTCATATTATTTATTGTTATTTTAAATGCCCCAAATAAAATTGGAAGAAATGTTTTTTTTTTATTTGAAATATGATTTAAATATAATTCTAATATATTATTTTTTGAATCTTCATATAAAATATTTGCAAAAATATCAATTATATATTTTCTATCATTTGTTTTTAAAGATAAAGTTTTCATTGATTTGAAATATTCATCTTTGCAATTTTTACATATTAAAAAAGGATAATTACATGAATGTGATAATAAACTATTAACTACTTCTGATATATTAATTTCTTTATTTTTTATTATTGATGTAAATGTATCATAATGAAAATATTTAATATTTACATAAAATTTATCTTTATATTCTACATTTTTATCAAAAGAATTATATTTTAATTTTGTAAGGAAAGAATTTTCATCATCATTAAATGAAGTTTCATTAAATTCAAATTCATAATATTTTCCTTTTTTATCTAAATTTTTTCTACTTTCATCATTAATTGGAATTAAAATATCAGTTCCAGATTTTTTTTCAATATTAAATTCTCTCATTTTATCAAAAATTGAAGAAATACAAACAATAGATAAATTTAAACAATATTCAGAAATTTCAAGATTAAATTGGGTTAAACAAGTAAATTTTAATACTTTATGAAACTAATATAAAGTATCATCTTTTTTAATCATTTCATCATTACTACTTAATAATTTAGTATTTATCGTTTTTTCATTTCCATCATTTATTGTTAAAATAGGTTTATAAAAATCATTAAATCCAAAAATACGATAAAAATTTGATAAATCTTTTCTTCCAAGTGTATAATAATAAAAATCTGAATTTCTTATAAAAATCATATTTATTAACATATCTAAAGTAAAAATACTAAGGAGATAAAATGAATATATGTCATTATATTTATCTATAAAATAGTCTAATTTTGCTAAGAAATTAATTAATGTATATCCAAATAATATAACACTAATAATTATATTTATAATATTTTTAAAAAATATTTTGCCTTTACTTGGATTTTGAAAATTTTGTAATATTAATATATTATTAATACAAACAATAAAATTTAAAATTGAATATATAAGTAAAATTATAAGTATTGAAACTTTATTTACTCTTAAAATAATTTGAAATTTTAATTCTTTGTCTCTAGCAGTAGATTCTTCCTTTATATATTTATTGCATAAAATTCCTAAAATTATTGAAGAAATACTTAACAATTCCCAAAAAACATTTTTCCATTTTTCATTAAATATACTTATAAAATTATAAAATGGATAAGAAATTTCTTTAAATAATTGATGATTAACAGAAAGAATATTTATAAAATATATTATTAAAGTTAACAAAAAAAAATTATAAAAAGTATCATTTGAGTTTGAAACATTGTTTGATAAAGAATTCCATTTTACAAATATATAAAAAATATTAAATAATACTATAAGAATATACCTTTCTGATAAAAGAAATTCACTTTTTAATAATTTTTTTTTATAACTAAAATTTGTAAGAAATAAAATGATAGCTAAAACTATTGATATAAGTGATAATATTAAATAAGAAATAAACGTTATATCTAATTTCATATTCTTTTAAATATATATAATGAGTTAGTTAAATATAATAAAAAGAAAAAAAATTTATCTCAATCTATTTATATGATTAATTAAATAAATTAAATAAATATTTATCAAAATTTATTCAATTTGAAAACAGATTATCATAATTTGTAAATAAAATATTTTCATTATTTTCTTTTTCATAGTTATGTAATTTTTGATGATTTAATAAACCAAAATCAACACTATATAATTCTAATTTTTTATTTGAATTACTATTATCAATCAATAAATTATTATTATTATTATTTCTTGTCCTAACTTTAAATTGATGTGATTTATTTACATCTCTATTAACGAAAATATTATTCGGTTCAATTTTATTAAATAAAATTTTATTTTCATTTGTTATATTATTTTTATTTAAAAATTCAATTGAGGATTCTAAATCTTTTATTCTGCTTTTTAATTCAATATTATCATAATTTAATTTCATTGTGCTATTAGTATCTTTACATATCTTATCATTAAATATTATTTTATATTTTTCATATTCTTCATTCAATTCTTTTAATGTTTCATTTTTTAGCACAATTTTATTTTCAATATCATTTAATAATTTTTTTAAGTTATCATATTCTTTTTTAATAATAGAATTTATATCATTATCCATTTGTTGTGAAAAATTTTTATAATTATTTTTCATTAAAGAAATTTTCTCTTCAATTAAATATTTATTTAATTCATCATTAGAAATTTGTTCACTTATATTTATTATTTCCAACATTATTCTAGTTAATTCTTTAAAAGGGAATAATCTTATAAATTTTTTAATAATTAAATATAAATTCCTTCTACTTTTATTATTCATATCAAATGTTTTTTCACTTTCTGATAATTTAAAATTAGTTTCATTATATTTAGTTTCTAAATCTTTATAATTATTTTTTAATTTAATAAAATCTTTTTCAAGTTTTAAATTTCTTTCTTTTATTTTTGAATAATTATCAAATATATTATCTCTGTCTTTGGTTAAATTTATAATTTGAGTATTTAAATTAGTTTTATTTGTTACTTTTTCATCATTTAAATCATTATATTTACTTTCTGTTTCTAATTTATTAAATTGTGATATATCATAAATATTAAAAAGTTCATTTGATATAATGGTAATAAATAAATCAATAGTTTCAAAAAAAATTTCATCATTTAATTGAACATTATAATTTTTTATTTTATTAATTGAATTTATTTGAGTAATTACTTTAGTAACACCATTTAAAAATTCTTTTGTAAATATATTATTATTTAAATCTTTTTTGACTAAATTTTCAAAAGATAAAGACAAATCTATTAATTTGTTCATTAAATTATTTATATATGATTTATTATTTGTTATATAATCATCAAAATTATTTAATTTATCTGAAACTATATTTTCAAACTCTTTTTTTGTTTTTTTTAAATTCATAATAATATAATCTTTTTCTTCTATTTCTGATTCTAATTCTTTTATTTGTCTATTAATTTTACCACTATAATTCATTGTTTCATTTACTTTATTTTCTTTTTGTTCTACCATAATTTTTAAATTACTTTCATTTAATTTAATAATATTATTTTCATCTTTATATTGTTTACATTCTGTTTTAAGAGTTTTTAATTCATTTTCATTAAATTCAAGTTTTTTTTCCAATATTTCTTTTTCAATTTTTACCTTTTCATATTTATTTGTTAATGAATTATATTTTGTTAATAATTCATCAAATTTACAATTTAATGCATTATATTTTTGTATTGATTGAGAATAAATATCATTTAAACCAATTTTTTCTATTTTATTTTCATTTTTTTCTATTTTATATTTCGAAATTTCATCTTTATAATTATCAATAATAGAAGATTTATTTGTTAATTCAATTGAATATTTTTCTTTAATATTGGATAATTCATTTTTTAATTCATTATTTTCTAATTGAATTTTCACTTTTTCAATATTTAAATTTTTAATTTGAGAATGATTTATTTCATTTTCTTTTTCAAGAGATCTTTTTTCAGATAATAAATTATCTAAATCAATTTTCATCTTTTCTTTTTCAATTTGTAATTTATTAATTTCAGAAGGTAATATTGAATAATTTGTAATTTCATTTTCATTATTAAAATTATCTGATGTATTATTATTATTATTTAATATTTTTTTTAAATTTTGATTTTCAATTAATAAATCATTATACATATTTTTATATTCATCATTTAATATTCTTTCTTTATTTTCATTAATTTCACTATTTAATTTATCTATTTGCACTTCTAAAGAATAAATTTGTTCTTGATATAAATGAATTTCATTTTGTAATTTAAGATTATCTTTTTGTAAATCACCTTTTTCTTTTAATAAAGTTTCAAAATCATAATTCACTTTATCATAATTTATTTTATAATCATATAATATTTTATTAAAATTACCTATTAAAATATCATTTTCATTTTTTTGAATATCATTTTTTTGAAAATCTAAATTAAATTTTTCTGGAATTAATGAATTTTCTTTAAAATTATTTAATTCTTGATTTAATTTTATATTCTCTTGAGTTAAATCACTAATTTTTCTTTTCATTTCATTACTTATATTACTTATATTAATATAGTCTTTACTTTCATTTAAATTTTTTTTATTTTTTAAAATATTATTTTCTTTAGTTAAATCTTCTACATCACTTTTAAGTGAATTAATCATAGATTGAGCCAAAACTAATTGTTTTCTATATTCATCACTTTCACTTTTAATTTTTGCTAAATCTAAAATACCATCTACAGTAATATATTTATTTAAAAGATTATTTTTAATTAAATCATTTTCAATTATTTTTCTAAGTAATTCATAATAATTTTTTTGTTCTTCAATATTAATCATTTCATCTTTTTCAATTGACATATCTAACATTTCTTCTG
The DNA here is from genome assembly GCA_023807205.1 of Isotricha prostoma. Lineage (NCBI taxonomy): Eukaryota > Ciliophora > Litostomatea > Vestibuliferida > Isotrichidae > Isotricha > Isotricha prostoma. The sequence continues at coordinate 2,244 of JAJMZS010003405.1, read as the reverse complement.
TAATTGGAAGAGGATGATTTTTATTTAATTGTTTAATTCTTTTTTCACATAAATATTTATATTTCTCTAATTGACCTAATCTTTTTGCTTGATCTCTTATTTTACATTCTAATTGATAAATATAAGTATTTGAAGAATTGTCCTTTGCACTATTTAAATTTGGAAAATTATCTATTGAATTAAAAAATTTTGAACCTGTTCCTTGTAAATTTTGAGTTGTTTCAATTTCATAATTATAATCTTCTTCATCATTAAAAATTGAATTTGATATATTTAATCTTGAGATGTTATTATTATTTAATTGAGAATTTTTAATTGAACTCTATATATAAATATAAATTTAATATCAATAATATATTATTACTTTGCTATCATTTATTTTCATATTTAATTCTTTATATTTTTAATTATTTAATATTAATTAATATAAACAAATTATAATGAATCAATCAGAAATTTCAATCATAAAAAATTTCTTAAGTTCAATTAAAAAAGATAAGAATTCATATGCATTTTTAGAACCAGTTGATTATAAAGGTTTAAATTTAATTGACTATCCTGTAATAATAAAAAAACCAATGGATTTATCAACAATAAGTGAAAAATTAGAAGATAATAAATATGAGAATATTGAAGAAGTATATGAAGATATACAATTAATTTGGGATAATTGTAAAAAATATAATTTAGAAGGGTCAACTGTTTATAAAAATGCACAGGCTTGTGAAAAATTTACAAAAAGATTTTTTGATAAACACAATCCTCAAACTAAAAATAACAGTAATTCAAAAAATAATAAAAAAACAAAATCAAATTCAAAAGAAGATAAAAATATTAATTCATCAAAACAAATACCAGAATATAAAAGTGAAAAAGATGAAATAAATGATAATAAAAGTGCATCAAATAATGTAATAGATTTAAATGAAAATGAAAATAAGAATAATGAAAATGATGAATTAGAAAAATATGATAAAAATGATGATACAATTGGTGGATTAACTGGATATGAGAAAGTTACTTTATCTAATAGAGTAAGAAAATTACAAAATGATGGTCTTGCTTCTTTAGTAAGATTAGTTCAAAAAGAATGTGCTGCTAGTATTAAAGAAAATGATGATAATATTGAAATTATTTTAGCTTCTTTAGATAGAAAAACCTATGAACAAATTAATAGATTAATTGATACTTTTTTAAAAGTTAAAGAAACTAATCAAGAAAATATTGAGTTGAAAAAAAATAAAACTAATTAAATCTTTTTTTATTAATTTTTAAGCAATTTTTATTTTATAATATAAAAAAAAAAATTTTTTTTATTAAATCAGATTCTTTTTTTTTTATTAAAAATTTAATTATAAATTTTGTATATAAAATATAATATAAAATTTATATATAAATAGAACTAATCATATCAAGTCAAAAAGATAAAAAAATAAAAAAAAAAAGATAATTTTCCTCATACAAAAATTCAAAAAAAATATTCATCTTACATTTTACAACAATCAATATTATTTTTATTCCCCATTTTTTTTTTATTAATTTTATTATTATTCTCTCCATTTTTTTCAATTCTAATTCCTTGATTTGCCATTTCTTCATCATCAAGAAAGGAATTTTTAATATTATTATGAATAATATTAATAGAAGAATTAAAAGCATTAATAATATTATTTCCAGTTAAAGCAGAAGTTTCAAAAAAAATCATATTATTTTCATCAGCAAAATTTTTTCCCATATCATATTCAACTTCTCTATTTTCTTCTAAATCACTTTTATTTCCAATTAAAACTAATTGAATATTTTTAGGTGCTAAATTTACACAATCTTTAATCCAATTTTCAATATTTTTAAAAGTTACTAATTTTGTTATATCATAAACTATAAAAGCACAAGCACTACTTTTATAATAACCTCTTGTTATACTTTTATAATCTTCTTGTCCTGCAGTGTCCCATATTTGAATTGTGTAATTTGTTCCTTTGAAATTTATTCTTTTATTTACAAATTCTATTCCTAATGTTGCTCTGTGATTTGGATCAAATTTATCTTTACTGTAACGAAGAAGTATGTTTGATTTTCCTACTCCACTATCACCTATTATTATGTATTTTATTGAATATGATAGTTTTTCTGTTGTCATTTTTTTTTTTAATTTTTTTTTTTTTATTTATTTTTTTGAAATATTTGAAAGATAATGTTTTAAAATTAAATTATTGGAAAATCAAAAAAGAATTGGGGATTGGG